>ML848693.1:18012-33513 GCA_009831015.1 Picea engelmannii
GGTAGCAAACCTACATTAGATTAGTTGTAGGGATTTGGAATAGGTGTGAAAGATAACTTTCCAAAGCTACAAACAAACATAGAATCTTGCATTAGAGAGTGGTGAAATCCACTTGCTACATTTTGTCCTGGGAAGCCCTTCTCGCACAAGGGTCAAACCTGAGGTCACATTGAGACTAACAAAGTTACTCACCTTGCTTTGTTGGTCTTGGTGTAAAGATTGCACGTAATATGGGGGTCGCTTGAAGGTATACCCACAATGATTTGTGGAAGCCTTTCAAGTTGATTTCGGGCTAGATATCCTGCCTTTGTGCGTGAATCAGACTGTCGACTGTTTCCCTAGGTATTACTATAGTAATTGGTAACCTTAGTGGCCTATCTCTCTAGGTTCTTTACACGAGGTGATTGTGGAGGGGAAAGTCTTCATGGTACCTGGAATCGATGTTGGCCAAACTCACTCGGGCACCTTGGAGGGTATATGTTAAGGTCCTAACCCGCACATAGGTAGATCAATGTATTCAGATGTAATAAAGGTCAATATTAATAAGGCATTTCAATAAAATAGAATAAGGCAGATGTAAGAAGACCTAATAGAAGCTTCTGCTTCTAGAAGGATCTTCCTCTGGATGCTTCTCTTAATAGACATATTTAGTATAAATAAGAGGCGAAGGTATGAGAAACCTATCTTGGAGATTATTGTAACAGAGCGCTACTCGACTGGAGGTTGCCCCCTCGAAGAGGCCTGTGAACATTGCTATATGAATCAAAGTGCTATTTCTATTGCTATTTAGTATATCATTTCTGTGTATTGTGAAGATTATGCTGGATATTTTATTGTTATTATGTCATTTCTAGCATTTCATTTCTGTTCTGCATATTTTGTATATCTTGTATCTTGCAAGTGGTATCAGAGCACTTTCCTTGGCAAAAATTGTGGGTATTTTTTTTCCAGGGTAGAGATGTATTCTGACGTCTTTAAGCCACAGAGATTTGTCGTTACGCGCATAAACCTGTGGTTGAGGGATTCATACACGTAGGAAATACAAGTGGTTCTTAAGTGCACATCTGTTGGACACCCTTGTAACCCCTGTTGGTACCCCTTCGAGTGGTAGCGCATCAGACAACACCTGTGTATGGATCGGCCTAGATTCCTGAAGCCCTCTTTAGATAAATCTATCGGCCTTCGGACTGCTATAGTGTCACCGAGAACAACACTCAAAAAGATACTCTCTAGTACCTGGGTAGTCGGGTAGTACGGCTAAGGGTACGGTCTATCCTCCTTAGTTAGTTCCCTGAGATATTGGGCCGAGTACTACTGTTGGACCCGCACGTATATCAGAGAGCTATAGCACAGGGCAAACCCTTGTCTGTAGAACCCTTGGGGAATATAAACAACAACATCAACAAATTAAACTAGCGAGATCTATTGACGCGCATCTTTGTTTGCGTTTCTAAGTAAATACTCTCTGGTTCAGAATTTGGGGATTTCAGCACTGCAGCATTCTTCAGACCAAAGTATAGCCCCGCAGCTGTATAAAAAAAAAAAAAAAACCGAGTCTGGAAAAGTTTTCACTATTATTTGAGACCTATTCCATTAGAATCATCTCTTCCCCCTTGTCACATTCATCCATATCATTTTTTGTCAAAAGGGAGACAGAGCAAAGTCACTTTGCAGAAGCCAAGTTTAGACGAGAAACACTGGTTCATTTCATAGAAGTTGTCAAGGAGGAAACGAGCGGTCAGAATTCTCCAAGGAGAATTCCTGAAGTCGCGAGGACCGAAGGATTCAGAGAAGCTACAAGGTGGATAGAGGAGGACGAACCCATCAGTTTGGTATCAGGAATCAATGTGGACTGTTGATCATGATTTTTTTTGAGTGTCAGTTCATTTCAGGGATTCAGAATTCATGAGTCCGGAGTGTAAACCAAAATCCTTGGTCACTCTAACTCCTGAATCGCGAAAAGAATTGTTAAGTGAAGAATTTTGGGTTTTTGGTAATTCAGGATTTGGAATAGCAGAAATCCTGGGGCCTTTGCATTGAAAAACCCTAGAGTTGTGAAATGCAAAATATTGGGAAGTGGCATTTTAGCATTTCGGTGTTTCGGGGTTTGGAAACTCAAGAAGACAGTGGTTTGGGATCGAGAGTCTCGAACTCCCAGTACCTGAAAGCTCAAAATAACATGGGCCATTGGATCTAAAGGGAGGCTATCAGCCGTTGATTTCGTAGAAGGTGCCATTTTGGAATTCAGGGTTTCAAAGTGGTAGGGGATGGTAGTCGAAGGTTGGTTCAAGTCTCGAAATCCAGGAAGAGTGACAGGTGGCAGGAATCCATGTCAGAGGCTGAGGAAAGTTGGGAAGACAGGTGGCACGTACTCATTGCTAGGTAGTGTTAATATTCATTGACCGTTTCAGGGTTTTGGAGGTTGAAGAGCCGGGAGCCTTGCATCAGGATTCACGAAGTTGTGAAGTCCGAAACTCCAAATCGACGAAAAGTTCCATTGGAAGCCAGTCTTTTGCTGAACGCATTGGGGTTCGGCATTTCGGTATTTTTGAAGACAAGAGGTCGGAGTTCCTTGTTCCAAAATTCCCAAAGTCGTGAAATGCGACATAGTTGTGGAGGAGGACGCGGCCAAAGATTTTGGCGTTTTGGCATTTCGGGTTTCGGTGGGTTGAAGAGTGGAAACTCGACAACAAAAATCGTGAAATCGCGAAGTCCAAAGTCCTGAATTGGAAAAGGGCATGATCATATTATTGAGGTCAGGAGATTTGAGTGATGTTATGTGTTTTATCACACGTGGCATATTCATAAGGACTTGAGGATACACCATCGTGTGTGTGAGGGATTCTCTGTGGGGAAAATCAAAGAGTCAATCAAACTCAGGAGGGAAGATTTAGAATGATCTTGAGTGGATCTTGGACCGAGTGTCAAGGGTCTGCGATCAAGTGGTATCAGAGCTCAGAACAAGTTCTTTGCTTTTTGTAGCAGAGAAAAGAGGAATATCTTACAGCCATGTAGCCAAGGAGAAGAGACAGAGCAATGCCTGATCCAGTAGTGGAAAGAGAAATGTGTGAGTTGCATGCCAGGCTTGATGCCATGGAGACAACACAGAGGCGCACAATCGACGTTGGGGATATCAGCGAGGCTGACAGTGAAAATGAAGTTGGAAAGGAAGGAGAAGAGGTTTCAGTCGAAGATGATGTGGATGAACACCTATTTAGGGCTGTTACAAGGATAGGTTCCAGAGAAAAGATGGAGATTCCAATGTATGAGGGAAACCTGGATGTTGAAGAGCTTCTAGACTAGATTAGAGCTCTGGATAAATACTTCAACTATGAGGATGTCGAGGAAGACAAGAAAGTCAAACATGTCGTCACTAGACTTAAAGGGCATGCAACACTACGGTGGGATGAAATAGAGGCTGACAGATGCTGCAAGGGCAAGCAGAAAATTAAGAGCTGGGATAGAATGGTTGTGTTAGCGATAATTCTTGTCATGGGTTCGAAAGCATTCGGGTCTGCAAGTTGCATGAAACGCTTAAGCGCAGCACGGGAGAATCCCTATTTTTCCAAGTAGCAGGTCAAGCAAGTGGGAAAAGTGTCATCAGCATCATCCAAGGTCGATGATCTCGTGAACTCGGGAGTTCACAGGGTAAAGGTCCAAGCTTTGGGTGTCTCAAGTTGCGAGGACGCAAGAAGCAAGAAGGTGAATAACCATTGGATTTGGATCGGGGAGAACTGCTGGATCCGCATGTGGGATCGCGAATCGGGGCCTCACAAGAAAAGGATCGAGAATTTGGGCACGAGGATCGTGAGATTGCGAGAAGCGATATCCCGACAGCTGGAGGCAGTGGGGGCCATAGCAGAGTCAGCGAGTGGAATACAGGTGGCACGAAGCCTCAGGATCTCGCCACGAGAAGTCCCGAAGTATTGGTGTTAGGATTCGCGAGTCGCGAAGTGCCAAGAAGATCTCAGTCGTCCATCAAAAAGGGACATGTGGTGCGCGATTAGGATCCATCGCCTCCTCGCCTCTCACAACTTTAAAGAATAAGAACTAGCTCCTCCCAGCCACGAGATGCGAAGTGCTGAGAGAATCTCGGGCCTGAGCCCATGGAATTGCCTGGAGAAGTAAGAACTGTCATATCTAGAAGGACACGTGGTGCCAAATTGAGCTTCCTCGGCATATCGCTCATCGCGATTTCAATCAATAAAGGTTAGCCCTTTCATATTCGCGATGCGCCAAAAGCGTATGGTTGCAGCCCGTGGTCACTTGGGGAGAGGAAGGAGCTGCATAAAGAAGGCTCGAGGCACCGAGTTCAGTTGCAGAGGGGATCATCATGACCTCCAAGCATCATTGTATCTGATCTCCTTACTGTCTCTCACCTAGAGTAAATGACGGTAGACGTGGGTGGTTGAGACTTCCTCTCATTCATTAAGTGAGGGAATGGAGGTTCTGGTAAGCTGTCTGCTCGAGGAGGTCTTGTGTATCGATTTTCTCAAAGAAGCCATGCCGAAGACCTCGATTCAGAAAAGATGTCTGTGCATGCTAGCCCGACACTTAATGGCTCAGCTACTCTTCTTACACGAGCCATGCGTCGTTAAGATGGCACTTAAAAGAAGATATCAGTACAAGTTTGACTGAAGTGAAGTGACACCAAGCCTTGGGTGACTGGGCACGCCTCTGTGAGGAGATTTTTTCCTTAGTATATAAACTCAGTCTTTGTATTTTGTAAGCATCGATGGTTGAGCAGAGCTCTCGGTTGTAAAACTTTAATGAAGAACTGTTTTCTGGTTATTTCTAGACTTCTGAGACTTCTTGCCCGATGAATGTCAGTTTCTTTACATCTTTGTTATACTGTGTTAGAACAACTCGGAATTGGAGGATCCAGTCGATTTGTAGCTATTATAGGATGATGTTGTAATGGATCACTGTAATAGTTACGAAGTCTCTAATCGGTTCCTGTGATTTCCTTAACGCTGAATGACTTGGAATTGGAGGATCCAGTCAAGTCTTCTATTCAGTTTCTTGAAGCCCTGAACCAGGAGGATCCTGCATTCAGAGCTTTTCCCCCTACAAACCGCTGTAAGCCTGTTGCCCAGAGTTGTTTGTTCACCCTTCTTACTAAGTCCTCCACCTACTCATCTTTAAATTAACCCACTAGCTGAAGTTAGGATTCTAGACCTCCTTTGTTCTTTACGTACCAGATCCAGTCCCCGAGTTAGAGTGATATCTCCTCGAGTCTCTACCCATTTGATTGCCCATTTATCAAATCGTGACATTAAACTGATGGGCGTTGGGCTCTGCTCCTGCAAGCAATCCAGGAGTGACTTACGATGCTAACATTTCTGGCACCATTGCCGGGGATGAAATTGAAGATTTTCGCTGGGTATAACGACATTGAGCCTCTGAATCCGAAGGTGCATCGGATTATTGAAGCCTTTCAAGATTGCTAATTTGCACCTGGCGACTCCATTGTGATGACTCCACTGGGGAGAACCTGCTCTGTTAATTATGGCTTTCAGAGGCAGGCATATGCGGTCTCATCCACAGCTGCCTCTAGCTACGCCTGAAACAGATCCAGAGGTGGTGCTCAGAAAGGGACAGGCATTTGAAGAAGAAGCGTCCATCACCAAACCAGGTAATCCACCATATCCTTCTGTTGGAGCTCCTTTTTCTCCTCCTCAGTTATTTGATAGGCCTGTCTCTATGGTTTCCCGTTTCCTAAATTTTGGGAGTGTTCCTGTTGAGTTTTCCTCTCCTGGTATGGGACCATAGGGAAAAGACTTTGTCACTCCCCCCTCCCCTGAAGTTGCACCCTGGTGTAGACCCAGGACCACAGGAGATTTCCCTACTCCTAGCTTAACCACTCCTGTGCAAAGAGGAGCACCTTCTAACTTGAACTCGTCTACCTTCTCCTTAAATCCCCTCTTGTTTCCCACACCACTTTGGGACTCATTCCGAGTAGCCCCTTTGCGAACTCCTTCTCCTCCCATCTCCCCTCCACCTAATATTCCTATGGCTGGTGCTAATCCCCCTCTCAATAGAATGGACACCATAGTCGCTGCTAGATATGCTCCCTTAGTCTTACCCCATCCTATGAATCCTCTTCCCGCTGGGGACTACTTGAAGTATATGCCCAAGTTCACTGGGGAAGGAGACATAACTGCCGAAGAGCACCTGACTGCTTTCTACAGTTATGCAGACAACCTCAACATTGAAAATGAAGACATCTGGATGAGAGTCTTCGTACAGAGCTTGGATGGTGAGGTGAGGAAGTGGTTTAGAGGATTGGCTCCTGGGTCTATTGCTGGGATTGAAGCTCTAGATAGTGCTTTCCTGAGGCAGTGGGGAGATAGGAAGGATTTTATGTATTACATGATAGAGTTTAGGTCTTTGAAGAAGATGGAGGGAGATTCTGTCTCTGACTTCTCCAAAAGATTCAATAATATGTATAGTAAAATCCCTGTCGAAATAAAGCCTTCAGAAGCCTCGGCCAAAATTTCTTATGCTAGCGCATTCGGCCCTGATTTCTGCCTTTTGTTGAGAGAGAGAAGAGCCACCTCCTTGGCTCAAATGAAATATGCGGCCATAGAAGTGGAATCTAATGTGTTATCAGTTGACAGGCTGAGGAACAAGGCTGATGCAGACAGGAGAAAGGGAAGGTCGGAATCCTCGACTTCTGACCCATCGATGCCCCACCATCAAGTAGACGAACTGACCAGGATGGTGAAGTCTCTGTCCACGAAGATGGAAAGAATGAGAGTGGAAGGGAGGCAAGCATACAAGGGCCCTCTGAACGCCAAAAATAAGGGAGGTTTCAGGAGGCCAAAAAAATTTTCTCCCACAAATGTGCAAAGAGAGAAGGGAAGAGACAGAGAAGACCAGAGAATTTAGGCCCCCTTACAGAACAATTTTGTGGCCGAAGATGAAGAAAGAGAAACAAACAAGCTTGATCCTAAAATCCATTGCTTCGGGGACACTCCTCCTTTTCCTCATCTCACTCAAGTAGCTTACGAGGAATCTCTCATGGATAGTTAACTAAATGACTTGAGCAAGGGAGACAAGGCTAGCGGCGGTCGAGGCAGGTATAACCTGAGGTCCGACAAAAAGACAACAACACCTGATATTCCTGAGCAGTCCACTAGAACAGAGAAACCTGCTAACGAAGTAGCAGATAGTCACAGAGGTAAGAAGGCTCAACCCCTCTCTCCCATTGTCCACAATCATGCCCCTGAAATAAGAGAGATTCCATAGCTTACATATTCTTTTAATTTCAAGCATGAAATTCAAAAGATCAGAATCCCTGTGCCCCTCACCGAGATAATTAAACATGGAGAATTTAAAAAATGTTTCTCTGAGCTTTTACAGTCTAAAGCCTCATGCCTTCCCACAGACTCCGTAAACCTCCAAGACAAAAAGCCAGTAGTTGTCATAGGTCCCATGGTAGAAGATAGAGATGATTCATCCCCTCCCTTCTACACATCCCTGAACATACATGATAAAGTACTGCACAATTTCTTGATGGATTCGGGGGCTTCTCATAACCTTATTCCCAAAACTATCATGGAAGAGTTGGGACTAGAAGTCACCTGAACTTATCATGACCTCTATTCTTTTGACTCTAGAAAGGTTCAGTGTCTAGGAGTTATCAAAGACCTGGTCGTGACCCTGTTTCAGCTGCCCATGAAAAGTGTGGTCATGGATATTGTAGTGGCCAATGTCCCCCCCAAGTTTGGTATGCTGTTATCAAGGTCTTAGATAAAAAGACTGGGGGGAACCTTGCAAATGGACCTCACATACGCTACTATCCCAGTTTTTGGAGGAGAGCATAGAAGACTATACAGAGAAGCCCAACTGGCCTATATAATCAGCGATGAGACCAACCCTACCAATCATCCCTTTTTCACCTTAGATATTGATTTATGTTCCAGTGTGCTTCAACTCACCCATGCCCCTGAGCCTCCTCTCAAACTCAGAAAGTAGCCCACTAGTTCCCCTAAACTTCCTTTCTCCATCACCCCCGTCTGGAAACTGTTCTTTGATGGAGCCTCTTTCAGGGAAGGCACTGGAGCTGGGGTGGTTTTTGTGTCACCTGCTCAGGAAACCATATCTCTGTCATACAAATTATAATTTGAAGCTACCAACAATGTGGCAGAGTATGAGGCTCTTGTTCTAGGATTAAGAGCTACGAGGGAAATGGGAATTCAGGAAGTAGCAATGTTCGGTGATGCAGAGTTGGTGGTCCAGCAGATCAGAAGCACTTATCAGGCTAAGCATCCTCGACTCAGAAGCTACAGAAATGAGGTGTGGGACCTAGTTGACAGTTTCTTCTTAGTGTTTAACATTTCATTCATCCCAAGAGAGGAGAACACAATGGCAGATTCCTTGGCTACATCGGCTAGCAATTTCAAAGTACCTTCACCACCCAAATTTAGATATTATGTAGAGGTAAAATATAGGCCCTCCATACCTGACAACGTCAAACATTGGAAGGTGTTCAAGGGCGATATCGAGGTCAAGAGGTTCTTGGAGACTGTCGAGGAATTTTCAGAAATGCACATAGACCAAGACGTCGTCTCAGAGGAAGAGCTCGATGGGGGCAATTTTCTGAATAAGATTGCAGAGCATGACATTGTACAACTGCCCAACAATGATATTCTCAGAGGACTGGTTCCTTTGGAAAGGATTTTTGATAGAAACAATGTGTCAATAAAAGGAGAAGTCTCGAAGGAGGATGCTGGTACTATTCAGTGGAACATTGGGACCGAAAGTGAGCCCAAGTATGTCAAATTGTCAAGACGTCTGACAAAGGAGCAGAGGTCTGAATACATTGGACTTTTGAGGGAATTTGTTGATGTGGTTGCCTGGACCTACAAAGACCACAAAACCTACGACACCTCTGTCATCGAGCATAAAATTCCATTAAAGGAGGAGGCAAAGACATTCAGGCAGAAGCTAAGACCGATCAATCCCATGCTGCTACCTATCATGGAGAGGGAAGTGAAGAAACTACTTCAAGCTCGGATCATTGTACCACTAAGATATTCAGAGTGGGTGGCCAACTTGGTCCCAGTAAGGAAAAAGAATGGAGAAATCCGACTCTGTGTAGACTTCAGAAACCTGAACAGGAGCTCACGGAAGGATAACTACCCCTTGCCAAAGATGGAACATATACTGCAGAAGGTGATAGGAGCTTCCAGGATGTCCATGGTTGATGGTTTCTCTAGCTACAATTAGGTCTCTGTTCTACCTGAGGATAGGAAAAATACAACATTCACCACTCCATGGGGCACGTTCATGTATGCCAAGATGCCATTCGGACTAATGAATGCAGGGGCGACATTCCAGTGTGCCATTGACATAGCTTTTGTTGGGGAAAAAGATAAATTTGTGGTCGTTTATCTGGATGACATCACAGTGTTTTAAAAATCTGATAAAGAACACCGTCGCCATCTCAAGAAATTTTTCTTGAAATGTAGAAAGTTTGGCATTTCATTAAACCCCAAGAAATCTCTATTCGCCCTGCAGGAGGGAAAGTTACTAGGCCACATAGTATTAGCAGAAGGAGTCAGGATTGACCCCAGAAGAGTTGAGGCGATACAAGCCTTATCAATCCTGAGGTCCAAGAAGGAGGTCCAATATTTCCTCGGTAAAATTAATTATTTGAGGAGGTTTGTGCCTAACTTTGCTGAGGAGGTAAAGCTTATAACAACCATGTTAAAGAAAGAGAATGAAGTAAGGTGGACCCCTCAATCACAACATTCCTTTGAACAAATCAAGAAGGCCATGACTGAAGCTCCCGTGCTTATCAGTCTCGACTACTAAAAGGATTTCCTTATTTTCTCCTTTGCCTCACCTGACACAGTGGCTACTGTTCTATTACAGACAAATGATAGTGGGCTAGAGTAGCCTATTGCTTATTTTAGTTGAGCATTGAGGGATGCCGAAGTCAGGTATGACACTATGGAGAAGCAATCTTTTGCTCTAGTAAAATCTCTCAAAGATTTTAGAACCTACATCCTGCAGTCAAAGATCATCGCCTATGTCCCCTCGGCTACTGTTAAAGACATTCTTATTCAGCCTGACATAGACGGGAGAAGGAGTAAATGGATAGCCAAAATCCTAGAATTTGACCTAGAAATAAGGCCCACCAAACTGATCAAAGGTCAAGGTTTAGCCAAATTGTTGGCTGAAGAAAAATGTCAAGCTTTGGGGATAAGTTTCATCAACGAATGCTCGGATATTCAGCAGAAGCAACTGCCTGATATAGACCATCAAAGGGATCCCCCATTGGCTCGATGTCCTTGGTACAAGGACATCCTGTATTTTCTGCAAGAATTGAGGCCTCCTGATGGAATGGAAAAGAGAAAAGCGTGATATTTAAAGCTCAAGGTGGTAAGATATTGCCTCATCGACCAAACCTTGTACTGGAAAGAACCTTTAGGGGTATTCTTAAGGTGCCTGGATCCACAAGAAGCTCAGCGGGTTACATTTGATTTCCATAGTGGGCTTTGTGGGGGGCACCATTTTTGGAAGACCACAGCCCATGAGATCCTTCGGGCTGGGTATTACTGGACCACTTTATTCCCTGATGTCTGCAGAGAAACCAGAGCTTGCATCAAGTGCCAGAAGTTCTCAGGAAAGCAGCAGCTCAAATTGCTGCCATTGAAGCCCATAGTAGCTTCGACACCTTTTCAACAGTGGGGGTTGGACTTCATCGGAGAGAATCATCCTCCCTCAAGTGGTCAGCATAGATGGATCCTGACTGCAACAGATTATTTCACCAAGTGGATAGAAGCTGTCCCCACCAAAAGCGCATCACACAAAGTAATTATCAGCTTCCTGGAGGATATCATAGCTCGATTTGGCTGTCCCAACAGAATCGTCACCGATAATGCTGCTTCTTTCAAATATGAACCTCTAATTAAGTTCTGTGTGCAGTTCTAGATCTCACTAATTCACTCCACCCCCTACTATCCCCAGGGCAATGGTTTAGTGGAATCCTCAAACAAAAGCCTGATAAAGATCATCAAAATATTGTTAGAGGATAACAAAAGAGACTGGGATTCAAAGTTGAAGTTTGCTCTGTGGGCCGATCATGTCACAATGAAGAAGTCTCTGGGCACTTCGTCGTTTCAACTATTCTATGGAGTAGAGGAGGTTTTCCCTACTCAGCTTGCCTTACCTGTGGCAAAGTTCTTTCAAGACTACGAGGGAGAACCAGATCATATGATCAGAAGAATTCATCAGATAGTGGAAGTGCAGTAGAGTAGAGAACAAGCGAGGGACGCAACTTACTGTCATCAACAAAAGATCAAGCAGGCTTTTGACAGGAAGGTCAGGAAAAAGGAGTTTGAGATCAGGGACTTGGTATTCAAGTGGGATGCACCCAGACAGGATAAAGGTAAGCACAACAAGTTCGACGCCCTCTGGATCGACCCCTTTAAAATCTCTAAGATTTTCTCCAACAACACCTATGGGTTGTAGGATCTGGAGGGTGAAGAGGTTTTCAACAGCCCAGTGAATGGGCATTTTCTGAATTTTTTTTTTATTTGAGCCTTAGATGTCTCCTCCATCTATAAATATTGTCTTTCAGTTCTTTGTTTAGTTTCTTTTTGTATGTTTTCGGCCTAATAAGTGACTCCATAGCCCAACAGCAAGGAACTGAAGCTGCGAAATGTGTTCTTAGAGCCTCACAGGGATGAATCTATCCCCCATGGACCCTATGTTAGCGATAATTCTTGTCATGGGTTCGAAAGCATTTGGGTCTGCAAGTTGCACAAAATTCTTAAGCGCAGCATGGGAGAATCCCTATTTTTCCAAGTAGCAGGTCAAGTGAGTAGGCAAAGTGTCGTCGGCATCATCCAAGGTCAATGATCTCGCGAACTCGAGAGTTCGTAGGGTAAAGGCCCAAGCGTTGGGTGTCTCAAGTCGCGAGGACACGAGAAGTGAGAAGGATAATAACCATTGGATCTGGATCGGGGAGAATCGTTGGATCCGCACGTGGGATCGTGTATCGAGGCCTCACAAGAAAAGGCTCGATAATTTGGGTGCGGGGATCGTGAGATTGTGAGAAGTGATATCCCGACAGCTGGAGGTCATGGGGGCCATAGCAGAGTCCACGAGTGGAATATAGGTGGCACAAAGCCTCAGGATCTCACCGCGAGAAGTATCGAAGTATTGGTGTTAGGATTTGCAAGTCACGAAGTGCCAAGAAGATCTCAGCCATCCATCAAAAAGGGACACATGGTGCGCGATTAGGCTCCATCACCTCCTCACCTCTCGCAACTTTAAAGAATAAGAACTAGCTCCTCCCAGCTGCGAGACGCGAAGTGCCGAGAGAATCTCGAGCCCGGGCCCACGACATCACCAGGAGAAGTAAGAACTGTCAGATCTAGAAGGACATGTGGTGCCAAAGTAAGTGTCCTCGGCATATCACTCATCATGATTTCAATCAATAAAGTTTATCCCTTTCATATTCATGATGCACCGAAAGCATATGGTCACAGCCCATGGTCACTTGGGGAGAGGAAGGAGCTACATAAAGAAGGCCCAAGGCGCCGAGTTCAGTTGCAGAGGGGATCATTGTGACCTCCAGGCGTCATCGGATTCGATCTCCTTACTGTCTCTCACCTGGAGTAAATGACGACAGGCGCGGGTGGTTGAGACTTCCTCTCATTCATTAAGTGAGGGAATGGAGGTTCTGGTAAGCTGTCTACCCGAGGAGGTCTTGTGTATCGATTTTCTCAAAGAAGCCATGCTGAAGACCTCGATTCAGCAAATATGTCTGCGCACGCTAGCCCGACACTTAATGGCTTAGCTACTCTCCTTACAGGAGTCATGCATAGTTAATATGGCACTTAAAAGAAGATATCAGTGCGAGTTTGACTGAAGTGAAGTGACACCAAGCCTTGGGTGACTGGGCACGCCTCTATGAGGAGATTTTTTCCTTAGTATATAAACTCAGTATTTGTATTTTGTAAGCATCGATGGTTGAGCAGAGCTCCCGGTTGTAAAACTATAATGAAACACTATTTTCTGGTTATTTCTAGACTTCTGAGACTTCTTGCCCGATGAATGCTAGTTTCTTTACATCTTTGTTATTCTGTGTTAGAGCAGCTCAGAATTGGAGGATCCAATCGAGTTGTAGTTGTTATAGGATGATGTTGTAATGGATCACTGTAATAGTTACGGAGTCTCTAATTGGTTCCTGTGATTTCCTTAACGCTGAATGACTTGGAATTGGAGGATCTAGTCAAGTCTTCTATTCAGTTTCTTGAAGCCCTGAACTAGGAGGATCCTGCGTTCAGATTTTTCCCCCCTACAAACCACTGTAAGCTTGTTGCCCATAGTTGTTTGTTCACCCTTCTTACTAAGTCTTCCACTTGCTCATATTTAAATTAACCCACTGGCTGAAGTTAGGATTCCAGACCTCCTTTTTTCTTTACGTACCAGATCCAGTCCCCGAGTTAGAGTGATATCTCCTCGAGTCTCTACACATTTGATCGCCCATTTATCAAATCGTGACATTAAAATAATGGGCGTTGGGCTCTACCCCTGCAAGCAATCCAGGAGTGACTTCCAATGCTAATAGGTTGAAAAGATGAAAGACAAATTTATACCCAAGGATTATCAAATCTCTCTGTTTCGGAGGATGCAGAATTTGAGACAGAAGCTGATGACAGTGAAACAATACACTGAAGAGTTCTACAAGATAAACATCAGAGCAGGTCATCAGGAAAGTGATGATGAAAAGGTTTCCAGATACATGAATGGTCTGCAATATGAAATTCAATATGATATGAGCATGATGACCCTTCGGTTTGTGGAAGATGCTCATCAGAGGGCTCTAAAAGCTGAAGAGAATATGAGCCGGAAACAAGGTCAAAGAGGCCGAGGTAGAAGTCAAGCCAGAGGCAAAACAATTTCCCAAGACAGAACTCAAAAATCTAAAGAAGAGGGAAAGAAACCTCAAACTCAACATGAGAGAGGAGGAAGCTCACAGAGAGGGGTGCAGGGGGGCGGAGCCCCCTGCGTGGGGGTTCGGGAGCAGCGCCCTCGAATTTTTTTTTTCTGGTCGACATATTTTCTTCGGTTTCGGGCCGACATATTTTCGCCGGGCCAACATATTTTCGGGACCACATGATATTAGGTGGTTTTCGACACATGGTTTTTGCCGATGGTTTTCTATTTTCGGTTAAGGAATTAGGGTTTTGGACTAATCCAGGACATTGGGTTAGGGTTTTGGATGCCGCTGGCTCCTATATGTATATTGTATTGTAAACAATGTAAAACGATGTGTATCAATATAATATATGCTGGTTTTCCCGGTTTGGGTTTCCAGGTGAAAAAGCTCTGTGTAATGTTTGTATTTGCCATTGTATCTTTTCTGTTCTTTTCTAAATATCAGTTTGCAGTAGATATTGTACAAGGTTAGAATTTACATTTGGTATCAGAGCTTTATTGGCTTCAGGGGGACGCCTTTGTTGTCAAGGGTTTGGCTCGGGACTGTGATAAGCCTTGTTACAGTGGGAGATTTGCGGTATTGTTTTTCAGGTGAAAAGAAATGGAAAGCAATTCGAAGATGGAGATCGAGAAGTTTAATGGGAAAATCTTTGAGCTGTGGATGCTCAAGATGGAAGATCTTTTGGTGGAGAGAGATCAGTGGATCACGGTAGATCCAGGTACAACACCTACAGGAACTTCTGTAGATGACTGGAAAAAGATGGATTGGAAGGCAAAGAGCACAATTCGACTGTGTCTCTCCGATTCAGTATTACTGAATGTTTCAGAGGAAGCTATAGCCAAGGATTTATGGGAAAAGTTGGGGAATTTGTATCAGTCTAAGTCCCTGGTAAATAAACTATTCCTGAGAAATAAGCTGTATAACTTGAGGATGAGAGATGGAGACTCGGATGCAGAGCATTTGAACGCCTTCAATACTGTGGTAAGTCAGTTAGTATCTGTTGACATTAAAATTTCAGATGAAGATAAATGTATCAGTTTGTTGTGTTCTTTACCAGACTTGTGGGATAGTCTGGTTGTGGCCATAGGTAGTAATACAACTTCTTTGAAGTTTGAAGAAGTGGTATCGTCCTTGTTGTCGGAGGAGATGAGACGAAAGAATATGGAAGGAAATAGCACAGATGCATTATTTGCAAGAGGACATTCCCAGGAAAGAAATAGATCTAATTTCTCAAGTGGGAGATCTAAGTCTAAGGGTAGATCTAAATCTCTTGGAAATTTTGTAAGGGTATGTTGGAGATGTGGAAAAGAAGGGCTCTACAAGAAGCAGTGTAGATCCAAAGTTAAGAAAAAGAAGGGATCTGAAGAATCTTCTTCTACAGAAGAAAAGACCTCAAAGGAAGAAGGAGGGGATGTGTACTTGGCCTCTTCAAGCACACATGCAGATCATGAGGCATGGTTGATTGACTCAAGTGCATCCTTTCATATGACTCCCCACAGGGAGTGGTTCTGCGAATATGAAAAGTATGATGGAGGTAA
>WSFP011359459.1:0-33511 GCA_009831015.1 Picea engelmannii
TGCAACAAGAAAGAGACCAAGCAGTGTCAGATTTCACAAGTATCTTCCATACCTTGCGCACTAAGTTGGGTATCAAAGATTCAGAGCGACATATGGTGCTCAAGTATCGCAGTGCTCTGCATAGATACATCAGGACCGAAATGGAATTTCTGAACATCTCATCCTTGGGCGCGGCCTACCGATATGTTGTCAAAATCGAGCAAAAGTTGAAACAAAAGACGCAACAATTTGGGTCGAGGAACCCCTCACAACAAAATTCAGGAAAGGGCGGCCCCAATCCACAGAACAAAGGACAGAGAAAATATGGACACAATGAGGAAAACCATTCCAAGCCGTAAGCAAATAAGGACACTTAAAGTACAAAGAAAGATATCGGGAAGTGGTGCGACTTCCATAAGAGCCCTTGGCATAACACTGCTGACTGCCACTCAAAGTTGACACTGGTGGCTGAAGTGAAAGCCTCTGAATCAGATGCGGGTTCTGACTCTGAGTCAGAACCATAAAGGGGAAGACAGATCATTGATGCGGAACCCAGTGCCACCGTTGTTACCACCAAGCTCCAACATGGTGAACCAGACGAGCCAGAAGAATGAGAGTGCCTCTTCCATTCATAGATGTGGGTAAAAGGCACCCTGTTACACTTCATCGTTGATAGTGGTAGCTAGAAAAACCTCATCTCAGCAGAGGTCATCAAGCGGCTGGCCCTGCCGACAATTCCACACCCACAACCATACACCATTGGATGGCTCCACCAAGGAAGTGATCTCTGCGTCAGCAACAGTGTCGACTATCATACGGAATCAAGCCCTTCAAAGACAAGGTATTGTCTGATGTTCTTTTGGGCCAACCTTATTTATGGAAACGTCATGTTGTATATGAGTCTAGGCCTTGTAGTGTTATTATTACTTTGAACAAGAAATTGTGCAGGATACTCGAGGTTGTCCCACCTAGTGCTATTTCCTTGATCTCTGCTAAGCAATGCAGGAAGGTCATCTCTCAGATGGGGAAGTTTGTCTTGTTGGTGATTCGCTCTCAGAATGAGAGAAAAATCACAGCCACATCTAGGGTCTCTACGACCGACCTCTCCACATAGCAAAAGCAAGTAGATAAGGTCATGGAAGAATACTCGGATATCTTCTCCTCACCTACCGGGGTAGCTCTGCATTTCTAGGTCAAACACCTCATCGATCTGACCCCTGACGCACCGTTGTCCAATGGGCCAGTCTATCATCGCTCTCTATTAGCGAATGAGGAGATGAAGTGACAGATCCAAGAATTGCTCCACAAGGGGCACATCCATCCCAGATCATCACCTTGCGAGAGCCCAATAGTGTTGGTACAGAATAAAGATGGAACTTAGCGAGTTTGCATCGATTATCGGGCTCTGAATAAAATCACAGTCAGAAACTGGTACCCGATTCCCCGAATCAACGACCTCCTTGATCAACACATGGGGGCCAAATACTTCAGTAAGATTGATCTAAAGTCTAGCTACCACCAGGTCTCGATAGAACAGACTGATGTATGGAAGACCGCCTTCAAGTCAAAAGAATGCCTTTTTGAATGGTTGGTCATGCGCTTTGGTCTGAAAAATTCTCAAGCCACTTTCATGAGAATTATGGATGATATCTTGCGATCATTCACCAATAATTTGGTAGTGGTGTATCTGGATGACATTCTCATTTACAACAAGACTTGGTTCGAGCACTTGCAACATATTCAATAGGTTTTGCACACCCTGCGGCAGCACAAGCTATACGCCAACTTGGAAAAATGCTCCTTCGGCATGGACAGGGTCCATTACCTAGGCTACATCATTGATCAACATGGCATACATGTGGATCTAGCCAAGATCCAAGTAATCTGTGACTAGCCAGCCCCAACCACACTCACTGAGCTTCGGATCTTCTTGGGCCTTGCGAATTTCTACCGCAGGTTTGTGTTGGGATTCTCCCATATTGCATGGGCCCTCAGCCAAATAACCAGGGGTGGTGGTAAGGAGAAATTTGCATGGGGCCAACCCCAACAATAAGAATTCAATGATTTGAAGCAACGCTTGTGCTCAACCCCAGTACTTTCACTACCAGACCTGCAACAACCCTTTGAGATTGAGACTGATGCTTCAGACTATGTTGTGGGTGTCGTTCTCACAAACCATGGCCACCCCATGGCCTATCATAGTGCGACACTATCAGATGTTGTCCATAATTACCCTACTTACGACAAAGAAATGTACTCCATTGTGAAAGCCTTCCGCTAGTGGATACATTACACTCTTGGGAGGGAGACAATCATCCACACTGATCATAAGCCACTATAGTTTAGGCTGACAAAAGGAAAATTGCAGAATGACTGTAATCAAAAGTGGTCCACATACTTGCAGCAGTTCCACCTCAACATCAAGTATAAAACAGGAAGCACCAACCGCGTCGCTGATTGCCTCAACAGACCACGAGTCGTGTCGTGACACTCACCACAGTGTTAGACTCCTGCGGCCATGACACCTCTGGATGGCCCCAACTCTACGAGACAGACCTAGACTTCACCACCACCTACCAAATGTTGGGTGCAAAGGCAGTTGTCGATAATTTCCAGCTTCGAGATAGGTTTTTGTGTCGACTAAGCCATATATGTGTTCCATCAAGTGAGCGAGCGAAGCTGATCTAGGAATCCCACTACAACTGTGTGGTAGGACACTTCTATGTTGAAACGATAGTGGAAATGCTACAAAAAAAATTCTACTAGCCGAAACTTAGACAGGAGGTCAGCAAGTATATCAGGTCTTGCAATGCTTGCGCTATTGCCAAACCAACCACTAAGAAATAGGGTTTGTACACCCATCTTCCTACTCCTGACAGGCCATGGGAATCCATCTCAATGGACTACATGTCGGGACGTCCATCCACCAAGCGGGGAAATGACTGTGTTTTCGTGGTTGTTGATCACTTTTCTAAGATGGTGATTCTAGCTGCTTGCAAGAAGAGCATCACAGCAGAAGCCACTGCCAAGATATTCTTTGAACAGGTCTGGGTACATTTTGGAATCCCACAAACAATTGTCTCATATCGAGACAATCGATTTCTCAACACATTTTGGTTGAGCCTCTGGTCACTGCTGGACACCAAGATCACCAAATCCACGACCTTCCACCCCCAGACAGATGGCCAAACTGAGGTCGTAAATCAAATGATTGTGCATATCATGCGCATGTATAATTCCAATCACCCTCGCACATGGGATGAGAGTCTTTCCTATGTCTAGTATATCTACAACCGAGCCCTTCATAGCTCAACTGACCACAACCCCTTTCAGGTAGGGTTGGGATTCCAACCATTGGGTCCCATAGATGTTGCACTTCCCCTTGCGGTCACCTCGACCGACTCCTCTCCTGCTCCAACCGAGGCTGAAAAATCCACCCAGTTCATTGAGAGGATCCAACACATTCGCCAATAGGTTAAGGATATCCTACAGAAGTCCAATGACAAGTACAAGCATCACCATGATCAACATCGGCTTCCACATAAGTTTCAGGTGGGAAACAAAGTTTGGTTTCACTTGCAGAAAGAACACCTTACAGAACCCCATCGGAAGCTTCGCCCACTCCGTTATGGGCCATACACCATCAACAAGGATGTGGGGGATAATGCTTTTGTTCTCAACATTCCTCCTTTCCTTGGACTACACCCAGTGTTCAACGTGGACCTCTTTCGGCTTTATTTCCCACCATTATTGGACACCTCAGACATAAAAGAACATCTGAAACCAATAGAGCTCAACCCCATCTGCATACAACAACCATCCAGTGATCAAATTTTGGACACATAGATCAAGGGAACTCGACAACAAAAGATCCAACTTTATTGAGTCGTCAAAGCAGGGCAACGCCTACACCAAGGCAAGTGGCTCACTCGAGGCCAAATTCAACAGAAATTTTCTCATCTGATGGGGGAACTCAACGCAATGGAGACCGTTTCTTCCTAAGGATGGAGGATTGATCCAGGTGGATATCGGTGGCCACCCACCTTTTCCATCTAGTTCAAAAGAACTTTCTCGCAATTTTGATAATTGACTATTTTTAACAGTTTTTCGGGTCCTGAACTTCCGAGGCCGTTTTGAGGCCCTAAACGACATTTTTTGGGATATGTTGTGGTTACAAAATTTCATTGTGATTGTTGTAGTCCTTGGATAGATCTTTCCAATGGATATCATATGCCTAAAATGGATATCGTATGCAAAAGTTACGATCCCAGAAAGTTGATGTACTGACTTACCCATACGTGGCCCACATGACTTTTGGCGCTTCATCTCCTAGGGTTAGGTTTTTGGATGTTTAGGGTTTTTGAAACTCCTGTTTAATGTAAAAAGGCCTTGAGAGCCTCATTGTAATCATCTTCTTTTGAATGAGCACAGCCGTGACATCTCTTCTCAGAGATAAGCCACCACCATTCCAACAAGCTTGTTTTCTGCTACATTTTACAATTTCAGCTTATTTCCTTATTGAATAGAAAACCAATTTTACTGTATCTCTATTATTTTGTGTTAAGCATCTCGTAATAATCTATAGTCATTTCGTTTTGCTCATAAAATCCAGATCAAGTGATCAAAATATAAACAACATTACTATGAAAGTCTCACTTAAATTTTGGGCAGAGGGGACTTTGAATTCCTCCTAGAGATAGATTTGAAATACTTGGTAATGGGGATGCCAAAGGTGTGTATATAAAAAAATTAATTGGTACTCTAAGTTTTATATTCAGAACAATGGGAATTTTAGGTATAATCAGATTTTCATACTTAAATATTTGGCTTCTGAATTATATGGAGATGTTGGAATTTTTCACAATCAAAGTTGTGGATGATGGGAGTATTAAAACGGGAGAGTAGAGTATTACACACCAAAAAATATGTCAAAAACTCTCTTGAATTAATGTAAAGATGCATATAAATACAACATGATGGAATCTTCATGGTTGAAGAAATATCTCAACCTCACACCATTTTAGGACTCTTTGTTGGAGAGAATCTTTCTCACAACTATCTAGATCTAACCGAACACTCTACACTCTAAGTAGATAACCAATAATAATCACATCCAAATATATGAGAACACACAAGACAAGTAGTTATTGTATATTCTAACACACCCCCTTAATGAATACTTGCAATAAACAAATGTTCCACCATCATTTGATTTGCGTTGCTGCTACAAGACTTCCACATGCATTGGTATATTCATTGCTGGAACAAGACTTCCAATGCTTCTCATCGATTAAGATTTTTTAGTATGGGCTTCGTCTTCCAACTTTATTCTTCTTTAGTTGTGTACCTGCAATCAACTGATCATTGCAATCAACTGATCATTAATGTCCATATAAAAAGAAATCCATCTACCATAATACATGGTTCATAAATCGTTGTAACCACTAGTCCTCTAGGAATGTTTTTTAGCTACATGGTTTATCAATGCTAAAATCTCACTTAATCATAACTTGCTCCATAAAATTCTGATATAAATCCATCTCGCATGCCCCCCCCCCTAAATCGAAGAATTAATTTCTCTGACTCCACAACCTCTGTATTCCACAGCACAACACATATGTCGGAATAGCAGGACATACAATAGACATGGGGAACTAACTTTTCTATGACAAGGAAATACAACTTGGACCCAAAAACTCTAGGGTGTCGGGTACAACCGATCATGCACCCCCTGCGTCACATATGAAACATTAATTTAGTTACAACAAGCATATAAAATGCTTTACATCAACACAAAGGTTAATAATATGCCCAATATACAATCCCATTAAAACATTAAGATCATTCTCATGTCATTACCATCACTTTTCTTTTCTTCTCCATCTTGATCATGCATTCTTTGTCTTCAGTGTCATTGTCTTGGAGTTTTCATATTCACCCACGTGTGATTTGTTAGAGTAGCGAATTCTAACAAAAAACACTACACTTCATATTGAGTTGGCTAGACTCAATATGATAATTAACTTCAATAATTCCAAGACATTTTCAATAACAATGTGAATGAAGATCCACAACTTTTAATGTACAAGAATTATAATTTTCAAATGCTCAAATTTAATAAAATATGCAGCTGATATATTAGATACCAAAAATATTCCATTGAATATTAATGTGATGAGACAACTCCACCAATCTTTGGCCCAACCACTCAAATGAATGAACCCATTTTCCATATAGTTAATTTAGTTTTAGATGGTTCTAATGTGCCAGTCCATTCAATACAATACAACTTCCTTTATTATCCACATCAACTATAGTTGAACCACAATATTTGATATCACCATCAAGCATGTTGAAGACATATTGACAAACTATTCAAGAAATATAGTGTGCACCATGAATCCATAAAACCAAATAAAATATCTCTTGTGTTCTCATGTTGTACGAGTGGGAAATCATCATAGTTGTGAAATTTTTTTCTACAGATCTATGCGAGCTCAATCTACTGCTCCCTTAGTGCTGAATGACGTAGACCCCCTTCCCTCGGGCCGAGATCCGCACAAGATCTTCATTACAACCACGCCAAGGGTTAATCAAACCCTTTGTTTAAGCCACAAAGGACTTCGACTTTCGGGAGTTGGAGAGTCCCAATGTATTTCCACAGCCCTTAGCAAATGCCAAAATACGAATTTTCAACGAGGGTTGACCGCTCCAACGCACACCACTTGTTGCCACTGATTTTGTCTATTCGGGACTTGAGAGAACAACCAACGATCGTTCCTCTTCCCCGAGGATTCCACGAATTCTGAAATGCCAAAACGTCGAAAGGGCTCAACGTCCCATGGACTGCGAGATCGATGGCCTTTCGGGACCCCGCGTACCGGGAGTTCACGATTCTCGACCCCAACTCACTCGCTGCGCCAATTTTTGAATTTTGAAATAGAGACCCCTTTTCGGGATTTCGCGTACCAGGAGTTTGAACCTCTCGGTTCCAAGAATCACTTGTCCCTTGTACTTCTCAAACCCCAAAATGCCGAAATGTTAGGATTCCACTCATAAGACACTTCACATTTCGCGACTTCAGGGTTTTCAGTGTAAAGCACCCTAGCTCCTTATCATCAGGGTTTCCGAGATGTCGAACCCCGAAATACTGAAATTTCACACATTGATAATCCCTTTCGCAATTCGAGTTTGAGAGTGACCAAGGATTTTGGTCTGCACTCTAAGATTACGGATCCCGAAATTCCAAAATGATCTGACGGCTCAACTGATCACGATCAATGGTCCACGTTGATTCTTGATGTCTGGGTGGTGTATTCATCCAATTCCTAACCACCTCATAGCTCCTCTGGATCCGACGACCCTCGTGATTTCGCGAGTTCTCCATGGAGAATTTTGACCACCAGATGCACTCCTCAATGGCTTCCATCTAAACGAATTGGTGTTCTCCCTTCTGAACTTAAATTCTAAGAGACGATTTTTGGCCTCCGTCTCCCTTTGAGCACTTCAAAGGTTAAATACCTCCTAAGCTTTTACTTATAAACTCAAGCTTCCAAAAGGACCCCTGCTTGCACTCCTTGCGGCAAACCTTCAAATAACCTCTGGTTATTTTGAATCTCTGACCCTGTGCACTCCTTGCAACAGTGGTCCTTCAACCTTCCCCTTGGTTGAAAAGTTCTAAAGCTTCAATTAGCATGTGCACTCCTTGCACGACTCTGTTCTTCACTTGCACTTGAGTTGGTATGAGAACAATGGTATCTCTCCTGAGCTTTCTGAGATAAAACTCAGACTTTCGTCAACGCACACCTTGCGAACATTCACTGCACTCCTTGCAGGAATTCTCAGGAAGAGAAACAATTGAAACTGATTATTCTCCTCTTTCAAGCTTCATACATTCAACATGAAATCACACCCACACTACAACATTAAATTAAATGGATAGTAGAGAAACAAAGCAACTGTAAATATACCATTCAACAATTGTAAACAGTAAGCATCAGAACACCATGGAAATTGAGTCAAAGCTTCATATATTAACTCAAGTTCTCATGTACAATGGGTTCTTATCCACATCTCTCTGCTTCAACTCTCCAACTTATGAATCCTGAATGATAATAATAATTGAAACAAGCGTGAGGGTGTCTATAACCGTTTTCTCTCCTATGCTTCTAAAAATGTATAATCTAACATTCATATCTACCTACTTTACATTAACAGACTTAAATGCCTAATACATCTGGCATATGAGAGTAATCCCTCTATATCTATTCATATCTCCAAGACATAAATGCAAGTATGCCTTTTCCTAGCTATTACATTAATGCTTTAGATTCAAAATTTAAAACGTTCCATAAAACCGTGCTCCTTTTTCCCATCTGCACGTCCAGTTGTTCCTTTGACTAGGCACGTGCTTCGGCCTTGGTTTTGTACGATGCTTGTTTGGCCACTCACAATGCTCCTGCATCATACTCCCTCGCTTGAAAATTTTCATGAACTCCTGTTCATGAGCTCTTGCACAGTATGTCCATGCCTATGAATTTTTGCTTCATCCTTCGAACTGGAATCTTCAACTGGATGTCCCTTCCATTTGAACAAGTATTCAAAATACTCTTTTCTCCTAGTCTTTTTGCTAATCCTTTTGTGAATTATGATTTCCATCTGTGGCTCTTCAACTATAGGAATTTGTTTTGTCCATTGAACTTCTTTCTGTTCCTCCTGTGTTCCTTCTTCTTCATCTCTGTAAGGGTACAAATCCGCAACATTGAATATCAGTGAGATTACGACCCCATCGGGTAATTTAATCTCATATGCATTTGCCCCAAATTTCCTTATGACCTTGCACGATCCAATATTTTTCATCTTTAGTTTATTGTACGTTCCCCTTGGGAATATTTCCTTCCTCAAATGTGCAAGAACCAGATCACCAACTTCAAATTAAAGTTCTCGTTTATGTTGATGTGCTCTCCGCTTTTATTCCTGAGTTGAATTCTGCAATTGCTCCTTGATTCAACTATGAAGCTCCTTCATTCCTTCTGCAAAGTCCTCTGTGCTAGCACTCCTGAATTCATTTTGTTCCAAATCTTTCAATTCAGAAACTGTAACGACCCTAATTAAATAAATATTTAAAGATTATAAAGTAAAATTAATTAAAAGAAATTACTTATGGTTAACTGAGTAATAGTTCAAACTACAGATCACATTTAATGACCTGTGAAATAAAATTAAAAGATCAAGGGAAAATGATATAAAAATGGTGGCGTATGCAGAGAGGGATAGCCATGGATCCCGAGAAGATAAAAACATTAACCCATGACGAAGGACAGAGGACGGGGGGGGGTCGGTGAAGGAGTAACTGCAGGAGTCGGTGAAGGAGGAATAAGGGGGAAAAAGGAGGTTTACGTGAGGGGGAGAATCAGTCGACGGAGAGGGGCTCCTGAGGACTGTTGGATTTTCTATGAGCAGAGAGTTTTTGGCTGTGACATGGGAATCAGTTGAGCCACCGAGTTGCTGGAGGTTTTGGGCACGGAGGGCCAGGATATCCGTAGATATCCTGGAGTTAGGTAGTTTTCCTAGTTGGCAGGGAGGACAGTAGTTTTGGGCAGTTATTTTATGTTTGTGGCAGGATTGATCTGGGTAGCAGGTAACACGAAGGCAGCAGCAAGAAACAGTGGCAACAACAATTAGCATCAGAACCAGGTACTTTGTTAAGTTATGTATTTATTTCCTTCTGTCATGAAATCAATATTTATTGATAAATCTAAGTTACTGAAGTTGTTGTTATGAGAATCACTATTATGCTAAGAAGTTATTGTTTCATTTTACCAAATAAAATGTTTATGAATCTTAATGATGTTTAGAAGTATATGGGCATTACATATGGTATCAGAGCGTCTTAGTTCAAAATCTGGGCCTAAGGGCCAAAACCCCGAGTGTTAACTCCAGCCACGCTTAAACTACAAATAAAACACGTCCAGTTGACCCAACGTGAATCATACAGTATCTGAAAATATACTCAGGTAGTACCCTTACATTACCCTAGCAAATAATCTCATATATTACAAGCAACAACTTTAGGCAATATCCTGTAACGGGATCATGTATGGTCACTACAGTTTTATTCTAAATATTCAAAGGAATACCCTTTAAAAATAGCAGCAGTGAACCAGATAGTTCGAAGGATCACTCCCACAAAATGGCCACCCTTAAATCAGCCTGAATAAAGCTATTAAGCACAAAACAGAGATGATAACTTAATTATATTTGAACAATACTTGTCCATGAAGTTTTAGGTAGAATAGACACCTGAAATCGATGAAAATGTTGAGGGAAACTTCTGTTTAAGGCTTGAAGTTGGTAAGAATTAATAACTACACGAACTACACTAAATAAAATGCAAAAGGACATTTGCAAGACCTTGAAAAGGCCTACTTAACCTCGAACTTACCTAAATGAGGAACTGTCGATGCGCAGTCGAAAAAAGGAAATTTAGCAGACTTGTACCACACAGGAATAGTGTGAACTGTTTGCCTATATTAAGCCTCGATGATTGTAATAATGAACTATAGACCCATATAAATTTCAACCGTGCCAAGAAAGCAATTTTAACACTACGTAATGTTTTGTGCAACTAATCGATTTTCCCAAAGAAGAGCTGTCTGTTACACGGGAGAACGGATCTGCGCCGTCAGATCTCGGGCGAAATCCCGTCAGTCGTTAGATATAGAAAAGTTGAGCGGGGTTTAAGCCCTAGCATGCATAGGAGGAGTCCCAGAAGAGTCATCAGGAAATATGAGTCGTCGGGGTTTTGTTAAGTCTGAGAATCGAGGCCTTGTGGTTCTCGAAATCCTGAGAATGGATCCTAGCCGTTGATCTCGGCAGGACACATGTTAGCGTTCTGGGGAGGCGTCGGGATTTTACCATCGGAGATTTTAGGAGTGTAGAATCGTTGCATAAGGAAATCGCGATACACGATTTCCCGATTGGATCTGGACCGTCCATTGTGCGTGACGCGTGTCAGGAGATCCTGAAGAGTCGTGGATCGGGAAATCGTGATTTTCGAAGACAAAGAAACCGCGTCGCTGGGAATCGCGATCGGCGATATCCCGAATGTGACATAAGCGTGGTGGGACCACTAGATTCAGAATGGAGGACAGGTGTCCGTCATCCAGGAAGAGTCGGGAAATCCATGGGAAAATCCCGACACAATCACAACCGTCCATCTATGGGACAGGTGGCAACCATCGAAAACCATCGACGTTTGGCCCATCGGGAAATCAGGAATCCCGGGGACATGATGTTCAAGCACTTTGAATTTGCGATCCGTGAAAGCCCGATGAGTGGGGGCCAACTGTCATCACAGCAGAGGAGGAGGACATAGGCGTAGTGGAGGCAAGCTGTCAGCCAACCGGAGAATCGGGATATCGGGATTTTCGAGGGAAAGGAATACTCGTATGATGGAGTCGCGATTCGCGATATCCCGACAGGAGTTATGAACCATCCATCAACGAGGAAACGTGGCGAGAGATCCCAGATAGTTCAAAGTTCGGGATATCGAGAGTTCTGGAGTAGTAAAACATTCGCGCAACGAAATCGCGATTTGTGATTTCTCGACACCATCATAGCCGTTGATCCGAGGGATGCGTGTCCGAGGATATGAAAGAGTTCAGGGTTCGGCATTTTGGGTTTCCCGGATACAAAGGAATCACGACCGGCGAAGTCGCGAAATCCCGAAACGCGACGGGTCCCACAACCATAACGTTTAAGTGGAGGACAGGTGTCACTCCACATCGGGGTTCGGAGCTCGAAAGGGTCTGTGAACGAGTGCGTTCGAAAACGCGAACCACCAACATGCAATTTCCCGACGGAGTTAAGCGTGCAGCTTAGGAAAGGTGTCGGAAGGTTCAACCTTGCTGGGAGTTAACGACAGGTGGTATCGGAGATCAGAGGATCGGGGATCCTGAAGACATAAGTCCTACACCTTTCAGTTTCGCGAAGTCTGAAATCCCGATAAGGGATAAGACTGTGGTCACAAGGCGAGGTCGTGTGGGTCACGAGCATAGCTCAATGGGCTAATGCGCTAGGAGCTCATCGGGGATCGGGGGATCGGGAATCCTAAGGACGTGCGCGCGTTGACATCACAAACGCCGAAACCCCGAATCCCGATAGGGTGATACAAGGCCATGGTCACGGAGGCAGGTCATATGGACCAAGCTCGTAGCGAAGGGGATAACGAAGAAAAGAACCCATCGGGAAGGTTAAGCACAAAATCCCGATAGGAAGGTATATGGTAACGGTCTTGTGAGTACAGTCATATAGATTAAGGTATAGCCAGTAGGGGCTAGCCCATAGAGACGAAGCTCATTGTGAATCGGGAATTGGAGAGGTAAGGAACTCGCGACAGCGAAAAGTCCGAAACCCCGAATACCGATACAGATTCGGGGATAAGTCACGGTAGGTGAAGAGGCCGTGACGAGGGAAGATAAGGCTTGTGGATAGGGGCATTTGACAGTGAATCTCGAGAGGATTTAAAGGGCCGCGTCGGCTTAGATGAGTGGAATGTGAACGATCCTGTGTACCCATAAAACTAGATATATTCACACATATAACAACATACATATGCACAGACGAATAAATTTGTAAATATAAATGAAATAGATTAAAGGCAAAATACCAAAATTCGTACAGAACGAGAATTACAGGAAAATTATTTTGTTTCAAAAGAGGAAATCACCCTTCATTACCATAAAGTAAGGAAGGTTTATGCAGATTCTTGACTCAATTAACTCAAGGAAGGTACTGAAACTGTGCACAATTGGCAGACTGAATCGTACCTCTTACCATAGTTGAGGGCGAGCTCTGCAAAGTGTACAGACAGGGGATTGATTCCCAATATTTCAAGGATACTGGACTCCAGGTCCTGAATCTTGTCAGTGGCCACATCAATGTACTCTGTTACTGTAAAACGAACAGGAGCATATACAACAATACCCAACACTAGCAAGGTGCTCAGAACAATGGCAAGGATGTGAGCCATGGAAAGGGAGATTCTGGAGACCTCTGAGCAGAGCAGAGGCAGACCTATGGTGGACGAAGACTGATGTGAGGAAAGTTCCAGCAATTGAGAAAGTGAGACAGAGGAAGGAGGCGTAGAGGGTTGAAAGGCTGACAGGTGTAGAATTTGGGGGCTAGATACGAGGGAGCTTGAGAAAGCCAGACGAGCACGTGGAACCCATGCGTTCCTGAACCCTTGGGTATACGCTCAATTATTTTATATATATAATATAAAGTGTTAGAAATAATATAAAATAAATTAAATAATTTAGTATAAATGATTTATATATAATGAGGTCAAATTAGCTTAAATTTAAAGTAAGGATAATTTGAGTTAAATTCGTGTAATAATAATTTTAAAATTAATTATTTTATTAAGTATAAGGTTAATCTACCTTAAGATTCGATGTTAACCAAGCTTAGATGCTTCATCCTAAACCAAACCTAGCCAATTCCCTTGATGGAGTAATGTCTGTTTACAGACAAGTAAAGAAAACTTACGCCCAACCCTGTTTCTAAGTTTAAGTAGCACCCATTTGAAACGTCCTTGAACTCACCCGGACAACTTTGGGATGATACAGGTTAAGTTATACAAGATGGCGAGGACTCGAAGGGGTCGAGGCAGGGGAGCATCGTCACGGGCACCACCGATGCCACCCACACCATCAACACCATCAACACCACTGACACCACCAGCACCGCCACCACCATCGCCCGAACTAACCCTCATACTGTGCTCATTGGAAGCCATTAACAAAACTTTAAAGGGGCGCCAACCAATAGGGACTGAAGTGGAACCCCCACCATCTGGAACGGGTAATCCAGAAGCATCAAGGGATTCAGGGGGAGGACTTCCATCTGAAGACATCACTTGAGAGTTGCAGAAAATCAAACTTCCGGAGTTTGCCGGGGGTCGCGCCAGTGAATGCGCGGAAGCATGGTTGGAAGGCATGACCAGGTGTTTTGCCTTAAGGGACTATGCGTCCAATTCAAAGGCAAAGATTGCAATTTTCCAGTTAAGAGATAGCTCTTTGAACTGGCGGGGCAACTTAGAAAGACAACTACACCTTACCCCAAACACAATATCTTGGGAACTCTTCGAGGAGAGGCTCCGAAGGAAATATCTACCAGCATATTATGAGGAACAACAAGTAGGGGCATTTCATGCCCTAGTCCAAGGAAACATAACTATAGAAGAATATGAGATTAGGTTTATGGAACTGGTCAAGTATGTTTTGTATATGGGCAATGACCAACGACAGGCGGAGCGCTTCGTTTATGGATTGAACCCAAAGATCAGAGCTATGGTAAGGATGTGGAAACCGTCTTCAGTGGCGGAGGCGGTAGAAAATGCGTGTTACGTAGAAGAACACATGAACTTAACAGGGGGTACAAGGTCGACATTTCCACATCTCCCTAGATTTGTAGGAAAGACCCCAAGGACATATCCTATGGGAAGGGGCTCAAGCCCACCACCTTATGGTAACAGATTTGTGCCAAGGACAGTAGCTGCAAGGATTTCAATGGAAACTAGTGCAACATCTCGTTCATCGCCAACGGTGCAGACAGTTCCACGACCATCTCAAGGAACAACTAGTAGGGGCAGGGGTTCTAGGGGAAGGAACTCGTTTAGGAATCAGTCACATAATAGTGCACCGGTTCAATCTCGTATTGCCTGTTGGAGATGCGAAGGACCCCAATACGAACGGGACTGTCCAGAGTTACAATCAGGGTTTGTGCATAGAGAAGGAAAGGCACCAATGGGGAAGTCAAATAGCAACCACCAGATTTACGCAACGGTTAATAACCGCCAGGCCGAACATCAATCCACCGTAGTGGAGTCATCAAGTACGCTAAATCATGTTAATGTTAAGATTTTGTTTGATTCTGGTGCGACAGATAGTTTCATTTCACCATCTGCATTATAAAAGAGTGGGTTGGCAACCTATGAGCACGATGACTTTAAACAAGTCGAGATGGCTTCGGGGGGAAAACAAGTTGTAGGACTTAGTGTCGATAATTGTATATTAGACCTAGGCGTGTGCACTACTAGGTTGAAGGTATACATCACTGCTCTTGGGGAGTATGACTTAATCATTGGAATGGATTGGTTAGCAGCTCATCGAGCTTTGGTAGATTGTTTCGCAAAGAAGGTGCTTTGTATTGATGATGAAGGAAGACCAATAGAAATCCAAGGTGTACAGAGAAAACTATCATTACGCTTTATATCAACTATGAAGGTCAAGTGATGCTTGAGACAAGGGTGTCAACTTTATGTAGTGGAAGCAGTGAGTGAAAGGAGAGGACTCTCATTAGGTCAGTATCCGGTATTGTCAGAATTTCAATATGTTTTCCCGAACGAGTTACCAGGGTTACCTCCTGAAAGGGAGCTTGATTTTACTATAGAGATAAAACCTGGTGTAGAACCAATATCCAAGACTCTGTATCGAATGACGGTGCCAGAACTTTGTGAATTGCAAATGCAGTTAAAGGAGTTACTAGACTTGGGGCTAGTAAGGCCCAATGTCTCACCTTGGGGCGCACCGGTAATTTTTGTAAAGAAGAAGGATGGATCCTTACGACTGTGTATAGACTACAGAGACTTGAACCGTGCTACAGTGAAGAATAGGTACCCTATGCCGTAAATAGATGACCTCTTCGATCAGATGAAAGGAGCAGCGGTATTCTCAAAGATCGATTTGCGATCTGGGTATAATCAGTTAAGGATTAAGGAAGGTGATATCCCAAAAACTGCCTTTCGAACTCGGTTTGGACATTACGAGTTTGTTGTAGTACCTTTCGGATTGACTAATGTGCCAGCAGTATTCATGAGCCTCATGAACAACGTATTCCATAAGTACTTAGATCGATTTGTACAAGTTTTTCTAGACGACATTCTCATCTATTCTAGGAATGAAAGAGAACACGAGGAACACTTGCGGATAGTGTTGTCTTGCCTTAGGGAGAACAAATTGTATAGGAAGCTGTCGAAGTGTTCCTTCTTCCAGAAAGAGATCCACTATTTAGGTCATATCATTTCGGGCAAAGGAATCTCGGTAGATCCAGAAAAGGTAAAGGCCATTATGGAATGGCCAGTGCCGAAAAATGCACATGAGGTGAGAAGCTTCATGGGGCTAGCGGGTTATTATCGGAGATTTGTGGAAGGATTCTAAAAAATAGCGAAACCCATCACCACCTTGCAACACAAAGGGGTCAGGTATGAATGGACAGAAGAATGTGATAGCGCATTCATTGAGCTTAAGAGGTTACTAACTAGTCGCCAATTCTATGAGTGCTAGATATGGAAAAGGACTTCATGGTCTGAACAGATGCCTCGAAACAAGGGTTGGGGGCCGTGCTAATGCAGGATGGAGGAGTGATAGCTTATGAGTCAAGGAAGTTGAAGAAGAACGAAGAGTTATACGCGACTCATGATTTAGAGTTGGCAGCTGTAATGCTAGCTCTGAAACTTTGGACTCACTATCTTGTGGGGCGAAATTTTGAACTCAAGATGGATCATCAAAGCTTAAAACACCTCTTCACTCAAAGAGATCTGAATGCCAGGCAAAGGCGGTGGAGTGAGTTTATGAGTGAGTATGATTTTGGTATTTGATATATAAAGGGAAAGGAAAATGTGGTCACATATGCCTTGAGTAGGAGACCACGTATCTTCTCCTTGGTGACCTTAAAGGTCAGTCTAAGAGAACAGGTGTTGGTACAACTACTAGGATACAATTGGTATTTAAAGGTTACTTCAAACCTCCAGAGCGGGAGACAGTTAGAACCAAAGTATGAAGGATATAATCTAGAAACAGATGGATTGTTAAGATATTGAGGAAGGATGTATATCCCAGAGAATGGGGATATTAGAAGCATCATACTGAAGGAAGCCCATAGATCACTTTATTGTGCGCATCCGGGGGTGAAGAAGATGTACGCAGAGATGAAGAAACTCTTCTTTTGGGTAGGAATGAAGCGCGATGTAGTCCATTTCGTCGCCAGATTCCTAGAGTGTCAACAAGTGAAGGTCGATCACCATCACCCAGCAGGCCTCCTACAACCACATGACGTCCCTATGTCCAATTGGGAAGTCATCTCAATGGATTTTGTTGTAGGGTTGCCACTCACATCTCATAGACACAATGCCATTCTTGTGATAGTGGATAAGTTAACCAAGAGTGCTCATTTTATTCCGGTTAGAGACACATACGATGTTACTGATGTGGCTCGAGTGTTCATAAGCGAGGTTATCCATTTGCACGAGATACCTAAGAAGATCATTTCAGATAGGGACTCAAGATTCAAATCTAGGTTTTGGACAAGTTTACAGTCAACATTGGGGACTCAGTTGAACTTAAGCATAGCTTATCATCCTGAAACAGATGGGAAAACTGAGAGAGTAAATCAAGTTATGGAATACATGCTTAGGATGTATGTGATGGATAATCAAACCCATTGGGAGAAGTACCTACCTTTGGTAGAGTTTTCCTACAATAACGGCTATCATAGTTCCATCAGAATGCCACCATACGAAGCTTTGTATGGGAGGCCATGTAGAACGCCATTGAGTTGGGATAGACTAGAAGACCGAGTAACAGTTGGGCCAAAATTGATTCAGGAAATAGAAGAACAGGTGATTCAGATCAGGCAGAGACTAAAGGAAGCACATGATAGACAGAAAAGTTATGCGGATGCACACAGGACTGACCGAAATTATGAAGTGGGGGACCGAGTTTTCATTTGTATCAGGCCTAATAAGAGTACCATATGGTTCAGGAATGGTACAAAGTTGTCACCTCGGTTTATAGGGCCATTTAGGGTCCAAGAGAAAATTGGACCCGTTGCCTATCGTCCCGTACTACCACCCCACTTGCATAAAACTCATAATGTATTTCATGTATCTGTTTTACGTCATTATGTTGCTGATGAATCACACAAACTAAATTGGAAATAATTGCAGGTATCGGACGTGGGAACCCTCACGGTCGAACCATTACGCATATTGGACCGTAGAGTCCGACAGCTCAGAAACCATTTGGTAGACCAAGTTAAGGTCCAGTGGGACAAGTATAGTCCAGGATCTGCTACTTGGGAGGATGCCGAGACACTACGGCGAGACTATCCATCACTATTTTGACCACCTCGAGAACGTGTTTCTCGAAGGAGGGGTGTAGGTAACACCACCTTTTGACTTAGACAACCATGATTACCTGAGGCCTATACACTTTATTTCCTAGTCACAGTGAAACTATTAAGTGATATATTTAAACTTTAAACTTATGAACAGTAATGAATGTTTAAGTGTTATTGATGATGATGCATGTAATGCGATCTATTATGTGAATGAAATTTTTATGAATGTTTAAATGTTATTGATGATGATGTGTATGATGCGACATATTGTGAGAAAGAAAAATTGTTGAATGTTTAAATACCATTAGAATGATGTTGGATACGATGAAATCTATTTTGGTAAATGATAATCTTGTGAATATGTAAAGAGTATGAATTATGGGATATTGTGAAATCTAATTCAAATTGGAAAACTTTGATGTTAATGTATTGGTACGGGATACCAAATTGAAATGAGGAAAGTATGCAATTATATGATGATAATGCATAGAAATATATGAGTTTGTGTTGCAGACTAATCTGCAGGTTATGGGCTATGAAATAGCCAAGTGATAATGATGATGAAAGTGGATATCAGGACCACTAACTGAAAAACATTATGGTATGAATAATGTGTGTGAAATTATATTGATTTGGATGCATTGTTGTGATATGTGGACTAGTGCATGATTATGCTATGATTTTGATGCTAACACTGCCCAAAACCAAATAAACGATGACAAAACCTCCAACAACACGGTGCTTTTGTATCCTCCATTGTAGGGTGTTGAACCTGGTTCTGTTAGGAGGGGTGGAGGCATTTCCCACCGAGTATCCTCCATTGTAGGGTGTTGACCCTGGTTCTATTAGGAGGGGTGGAGGCATTTCCCACCGTGTATCCTCCGAAACCTGAAGTCCTGGGAGGACGGTGATGGTTCACGCTCCCCAAGACATGTGATGAGGATTGTCAGTTGCCTGCTAGGGAAGCTTGGTCGAGATAACGACACTTCCACTTACGGGTTCTATTTGGAGTTAGGTCAGTATAGTTGACGCTCCAAGATAGTCTAGCAGAGGACAGATAGGAATGGAGTTGGAAGTAGTTTAGGGAGGAAGTATGAGTAGAATAGTTGAGACTATATGGAGATCTGTCTTGTGGTGGAATTTGATGTTGTCCCTTCAAAAAAAAATTATTCCTTATGAAATGTGTATATATGAATATTCATTGTTATGTAACTAAACCACAGTTGTTAAAATAAATTATTGAACCGGACAATTGTAATTAAACGATTTCTCACACAATTAATTGATTGTTGGCTTTCATAAAAGACTAGTCTTATTGATTGGATTGAATGCATACCTAAATTATTAAAGGATGACAATTTGATTATTAGTACGTGCACGAGATTTGCATGTACTAGCTACACATGCATTTCTTGTACATATACACTAGTATGTATGAGCTTTCTTGAATTACTTACTGATAATGTCAGTTACTTGTTGTGAATGTGTGAACCATGTTCTTTTCCTTTGTACCATCAAACACCTTAACTTCGGGACGAAGTTTCTTGAAGGGTGGGTGTATGTAACGACCCTAATTAAATAAATATTTAAAGATTATAATGGAAAATTAATTAAAAGAAATTACTTATGGTTAACTGAGTAATAATTCAAACTACGGATCACATTTAATGACCTGTGAAATAAAATTAAAATATCAAGGAAAAATGATATAAAATCAGTGGCGTATGCAGAGAGGGATAGCCATGGATCCCGAGAAGATAAAAACATTAACCCATGACGAAGGACGGAGGACGGGGGGGTCAGTGAAGGAGTAACTGCAGGAGTCGGTGAAGGAGGAATAAGGGGGGGAAAGGAGGTTTACGTGAGGGGGAGGATCAGTCGACGGAGGGGGGCTCCTGAGGACTGCTAGATTTGCTATGAGCAGAGATTTTTTGGCCGTGACATGGGAATCAATTGAGCCACCGAGTTGCTGGAGGTTTTGGGCACGGAGGGCCAGGATATCCGTAGATATCCTAGAGCTAGGTAGTTTTCCTAGTTGGCAGGGAGGACAATAGTTTTGGGCAGTTATTTTCTTTTTGTGGCAGGATTGATCTGGGTAGCAGGTAACAGGAAGGAAGCAACAAGAAATAGTGGCAACAACAATTAGCATCAGAACCAGGTACTTTGTTAAGTTATGTATTTATTTCCTTCTGTCATGAAATCAATATTTATTGATAAATCTAAGTTATTGAAGTTGTTGTTATGAGAATCACTATTATGCTAAGAAGTTGTTGTTTCAGTTTACCAAATAAAATGTTTATGAATCTTAATGATGTTTAGAAGTATATGGGCATTACCGAAACTCCCCTTGGCTGCATTCCATATACGATCTAGAATGGACTCTGCACTGTGCTTCTATTGAGTGAATCATTGTAAGAGAATTCTGCCTGTGGCAGAATTTGATCCCACTGACTGTGGTGTTCAGTCACTAAGCTCCTTAACAAATTTCCCAAGCTCTTGTTCACGACCTCTATCTGTCCACCCGTCTGAGGAAGATATAATGAACTAAAAGACAAACTTGTCCCCTACTTCTTCCATAAGGTCCTCCAGAAATGCCCTATGAACTTGGTATCTCGATCCGACACGATACTCTTTGGAAAGCTGTGAAGTCTGATGACTTCCTTGAAAAACAAGTTCGCAATATGAGTTGCGTCACTAGTTTTCTGGCATGGTATGAAATGTGCCATTTTTGAAAATCTGTCAACTACCACAAAGATTGAATCATATCCTCTCTGTGTTCTTGGCAGTCCCAATATGAAATCCATGCTCACTACATCCCACGACCTTTCAAGTATGGGTAATGGTTGGTATAACCTTGCATTCTGCCTTTTTCCTTTCATGTGCTGGCAAATTCTGCACCTGTCCACAAATTTCTTGACATCTTTCCTCATCCCTAGCCAAAAATATGAGCCATTCAACTTTGAGAATGTCTTGTCATGAACGAAATGTCTGGCCAATCCTCAACTATGTTTTTACTTCAACAAATTCTCCCTCATGGAGCATTTTGGAATACATAGCTGATTTCCCCTAAACAATAATCCATCATGGATCATGTATTCAGTCCATTGGCTTCCGTCCCTAAGAATTGGATTCTCAGATGCCTGATATGCCTCTTTAAAATCTGGGTCATCCCTGTACATTTCTTTGAGGTTATCAAAACCCATAGTATTGACTCTGAATTCCTGCATAAGCAAACATTTCCTGCTCAAAGCATCAACAAATCTGTTAGCAGTTCTATAAATATGCTTAATCACAAAAGTAAAATTCTGCATGAATTCAACCCATTTAGCATGTTTTTGGTTCAACTTCTCCTGTCGAGTCACAAATTGCAAAGTGTGATTATCGTTGTAAAAAACAAACTCCTTGGGAACCAAATAGTGTCTCCATTTCTTCAGTGCTTGTATGACTGCATATAATTCTTTTTCATATGTGGATTACTTAATCTTTGCCTCATTTAGCTTTTCACTGAAATATGTGATCGGTCTGTCATCTTGGCTCAAGACCGCTCCAATTGAAAATCCACTCGCGTCACACCTGACCTGGAATGTCTTTCTAAAATCCGACAAAACCAGAATTGGTTTCTCAGTGATCTTCTTCTTCAGCAGGTTGAAGCTCTTCTCTGCTTCCTCCGTCCAGTGAACATATTTATGTCTTTTCTTCACCATATCCATCATCGGTGCACTAATTCCACTAAAGTTTTGGATGAATTTCTTGTAGAAGCTAGCCAAACCATGGAAGCTTCGAACTTCAAATACACTCTTCGGCAATGGCCAATTCTTAATCACCTTTATCTTTTCCGGATCCATTTTTAATTCATTTGCAAAGATAACAAAACCCAAATAAATGAGTTTTTTCCTCACAAAGGATGATTTCTTCATATTAATCAACAATTTCTCTTACTGTAATCTTCTCATTATTGCAACTAAATGCTTTAAGTGTTTTGCTTCTGTATTGCTGAAAATTAATATATCATCAAGATATACAATGACGAATTTCCCAATGAAATCCTTCAGGACTTCATTCATCAACCTCGTGAAAGTACTAGGCACATTCGTTAAGCCAAATGGCATGACAAGCCATTCATATAACCCCTCATTTGTCTTGAATGTTGTTTTCCATTCATCACCTTCTCTCATTCGAATTTGATGATACCCGCTTTTCAAATCAATCTTTGAGAAAAAATTTGCTCCACTCAAGCAATCCATCAAGTCGTCCATCCTCGGTAATGAAAATCTGTATCTGATGGTAATATTATTGATTGCCGTTGAGTTTGTACACATTCTCTAGCCTCCATATTTCTTTGGGCTGAGCACTGTCGGAACAGTTCATGGACTTAAGCTTTCTCGAATCAGTGCTTTGTCCATTAATTCTTGGACCTGCCTCTTAACTTGTTCATTTTCCTGAGGCGTCAACCGATATGCTGCTTTGTTTGAAAAACTGGCTCCAGGTATAATATTGATATGATGACTTATACTCCTGATAGGTGGCAACAAACAAGGTAGTTCATCCACTACTATATCAACAAACTCTCCCAGCAACTCCTAGATTTCTTCTGGTAAATCATCTATCCTTGTACTGGTCAAAACAATTCTTGGCTTCCTAACCACAATAAATTTTGTGTCTTCCTTCTTCTTAACCTCATCAATAAGTTCCTTCCCACTCATGAGAATTACAGTGTTGCTCGTCTATGTTTTCACCTCTTTATCCTTAATCGACAACAACATGTGAGTCCTACCATTTTTCTCTAGGGTGTACATGTTCTTTCTCCCATCATGAATTATGTTTCTGTCATATTGCCATGGTCTACCTAGCAATAGATGAAAAACATCCATGGGAATGACATCACATAATATTTCATCTTTATATCCTCCTATTTTAAATTCAACTAAACATTGCTTAGTGACATTTACCTGATGTCCCTTTTGTAGACACGAAACTCTGTATGGGATTGGATGTACAACAATCTCCATCTCTAGCTTTTCTACCATATCTGTAGATACAATATTTTCTATGCTACCGCTGTCCACTATGACCTTGCATACCCTATCCTTGGTTTTGCAAGCAGTCTGAAATAGACTATTTCTTTGGGCTGGGTTCTCTGCTTCCTTCTCTGGCTTCAAGAAAACTTTCCTCATCATCAAAGATCTTCCACCCTCAGCATCTTCTGCCTCAACATTTCGTCCTTTAGCTTCAGTAATGTGAGTTTCACCACCATCTTTCTTCCTATCTGGACACTCATAGGATTTATGTCTTATTTTTCCGCAGACGAAGCATTTCACTTCACCTCCTCTGCCTCTTCCTCTTCCTCTTCCTCTGGCTCGAGGAAAAGTGTTTCTATCAGCATACTACCTTCCCTGTGAGATTCCTCCCCTCTTAGGTTGAGTTTGAGGTTTCTTCCCCTCTTATTTAGGTTTTTGAGTTCTATCTTGGGAAATTGTTTTGCCTCTGGCTTGACTTCTGCCTCGACCTCTTTGACCTTGCTTTCGGCTCAACTTCTCTTCAGCTTTCATAGATATATGATAAGCATCTTCTGCATTTTGGATGGTCATCATGGTCATCTCATATTGAATTTCATATCGCAGACCATTCATGTACATGGAAACTTTTTCATCATCACTTTTTCGATGACCTGCTCTGATGTTTATCCTGTAGAATTCTTCAGTGTATTCCTTCACTGACATTAGCTTCTGTCTCAAATTTTGCATCCTCCGAAACATAGTGATTTGATAATCCTTGGGTATAAATTTAGATTTCATCTTTGCAACCATTCTATCCTAGCTTTTGATTTTCTACATTCCCTTGCAGCATCTGCTAGCCTTCAGTTCATACCACCACAGTGTTGCATGCCCTTTAAGTCTAGTAACGACATGTTTGACTTTCTTATCTTTCCCGACATCCTCATAGTCGAAGTATTTGTCTAGATCTCTAATCCAGACTAGAGTTTATTCAACATCTAAGTTTCCTTCGTACACTGGAATGTCCATTTTTTCTCTGGCAGCTATCCTCGCAACAACCCTAAATAGTCGTTCATCTACAACATCTTTGACTGCAACTTCTTCTCCTTTGTTTCCATCTTCATTTTCACTTTCAGCCTCGCTGATATCCCTAGCGTCGACTGTGCACCTCTGTGCTGTCACCATAGCATCAAATCTGGTCCGTAGCTCACACATTTCTCTTTCCACTGCTGGATCAGGCATTGGCCTATCTCTTCTTCTTGGTGGCATGGTAGATTTTTTTTTTCTTTTCTCTCTGCTACAAAAAGCAAAGGATTCATTTTGTGCTCTGATACCACACTGATGTAGACCCTCTGCCCTGGGGCCGAGATCCACACATGATCTTCACTACAACCATGCCAAGGGTTAATCAAACCATTTGTTTAAGCCACAAAGGACTTCAGGTTTCAGGAGTTGGAGAGTCCCAATGTATTTCCACAACCCTTGGAAAATGTTGAAATACGAATTTTCAACAAGGGTTGACCTCTCCAACGCACACCACTTGTTGCCACTGATTTTGGCTTTTCGGGACTTGAGTGAACAACCGACTGTTGTTCCTCTTCCCTGAGGATTCCCCGAATTCTGAAATGCCAAAATGCCGAAACGGCTCAATGGCCCATGGAATGCGAGATCGATGGCCTTACAGAACTCCACGTACCAGGAGTTCATGATTCTCGACCCCAACTCACTCGCCGCGCCAATTTCTGAATTCTGAAATAGCAACCCCTTTTCGAGATTTCGTGTACAAGGAGTTTGAAACTCTCGGTTCCAAGCATCACTTGTCGCTTGTACTTCCCGGACCCCAAAATGTCAAAATGTCAGGATTCCACTCCAAAGACACTTTGTGTTTTGTGAGTTTGGGGTTTTCAGTGTAAAGCACCCCGACTCCTTGTCATCAGGGTTTCCGAGATGCTGAACCCCGAAATACCAAAATTTCACACATTGATAATCCCTTTCACAATTTGGGTTTTATAGTGACCAAGGATTTTGGTCTGCACTCGAAGCTTACGGATCCCGAAATTCTGAAATGATCCGACGTCTCAACTAATCACGATCAATGGTCCACGTTGATTCTTGATTTCAGGGTGGTGGATTCATCCAATTCCTAACCACCTCATAGCTCCTCTGGATCTGACGACCCTCACGATTTTGTGAGTTCTCCACGAAGAATTATAACCACCATATGCACTCATCAATGGCTTCCATCCAAACGACTCGGTGTTCTCCCTCCTGAACTTAACTTCTATGAGATGATTTTCGGCCTCCGTCTCCCTTTGAGCACTTCAAAGGTTAAATCCCTCCTGTGCTTTTACTTATAAAATCAAGCTTCCAAAAGGACCCCTACTCCCACTCCTTGCGGAAAACCTTCAAATAAGCTCTGGTTATTTTGAATCTCCGACCCTATGCACTCCTTGCAACAGTGGTCCTTCAACCTTTCCCTTGGTTGAAAAGTTCTAAGGCTTCAATTAGCCTGCGCACTCCTTGCATGACTCTGTGCTTCACCTGTACTTCAGTTGGTATGAGAAAAATGATATCTCTCTTGAGATTTCTGAGATAAAACTCAGACACTCGTCAATGCATACCTTGTGGATGTTAACTGCACTCCTTGCAGGAATTCTCAGGAAGAGAAACAATTGAAACTCATTCTTCTCCTCTTTCAGACTTCATACATTCAACATGAAATCACACCCACACTACAACATTGAATTAAATGCATAACAGAGAATCAAAGAAACTGTAAACATACCATTCAACAATTGTAAACAATAAGCATCATAACACTATGGAAATTGAGTCAAAGATTCATATATTAACTCAAGTGATCCTATACAATGGGTTCTTCTCTACATCTCTCTACTACAACTCTCTGCTTCATCTCTCCAGCTTATGAATCCTGAATGATAATAATAATTGAAATAAGGGTGAGGGTGTCTATATCCATTTTCCCTCCTATGCTTCTAAAACTGTCTAATCTAACATTCATATCTACCTACTTTACATTAACAAACTTAAATGCCTAATACATCCGACAGATGAGATTAATCCCTCTAGATCTGTTCATATCTCCAAGACATAAATGCAAGTACGCCTTTTCCTAGCTATTACATTAATTCTTCAGATTCAAAATTTAAAACATTCCATAAAAGCATGCTCCTTTTTCCAATCTGCGCGTCCAGCTGTTCCTTTGGCTAGGTGCGTTCTTCGGACTTGGTTTTATATGATTCTTTCCTGGCCACTCACGATGCTCTTGCATCACTGAACATGCAAATGAAGATGGGAACACCACTCGTGCATAAAAAAATGCAGTAAGAGGCTCGTGCACTCTTATACAAGATTTTAAGTCCGAATCCGATGGACATCAACCAAGATTGTGATGACGTGAGTGATGACTCTTCTAGAAGCAGGAAACAACGGATAGTAATCATGTGTTCTTTCAGCGAACAATAATCGAATCTCCTCCACGAAGGTCGTGACTCCTTCATGTAGACAAATGATGATCGACCACCTTTGGCTCACACATTCTCAACACATATTATGCCCTCTCAAATTTGTTTCCTTAACCAAATGGAGAACAAACAAATTCATGCTACAAACAAACTATAGAAACACACACAAAACAAACTACTTTACTCTCCACATGTTCCTGGGCACTCATGTGAGGGAGTTATTCTGAGTCCATCTCTAATACCATATTAAAATGTGAGAGTAGAGTATTACACACCAATGAATATGTCAAACAATCTCTTGAATTAATGTAAATATGCATATAAATACAACATGATGCAATCTTCATGGCTGAGCGAATATCTCAACCTCACACCATTTTAGGACTCTTTGTTGGAGAGAATATCTCTCACAACTATCTAGATCTAACAAGAAACTCTACTTAGAAAACCAATAATAATGACATCCAAATATATGAGCACTCATAATACAAGTATTTATTATATATTCTAACATAGAGAACTTTGAACAAGACCCTACATTTTAGGTCTCGTCCTGGTACTTTATCCTTCAACAAGCTTGTAGGATTGTGGGAAAAAAAGATCGACAAAGCTCTTCATAAAATTAATTGCAAGTTAGAAGTTCAAACTTTCAACTCAATTATATTCCCATTGTTATCACATGATAGAACACAATATTTTTATTTAAAGTTTTATAATTGGTTGAATTAATTGTATCATAATAGCAATATATTTGGGGCCATGAAGTCCCCTTCCATAGAGAAGATATATAGACAAAATAGAGAATATATAGAAACAAAATAGGAGGGAGTGCATTTTACTGTATGAAGAAGACTCAATTTTACAAAATAATATAGATGTAGAAACTAAACACAAAAGTGTTCAGTACAAAATCTCATATAAGTTGTCAAAGTTTCAAATAATGGCGTATTTGTATAAAATTGTAAATAAGTTGTAGAAGTTTTGACAAAACTTTTTTGTAAAATCTAGAATATGTCTTTTTAATTTTAAATTCCTTTCATAAATTTAATATTTAAATTGACCTATTTTTAATGATAATTCTTTTTAAAACTTGATTTTGAAATCAATATAAAAATCACGAAATGATGTACAAGTGTACATACATGTATTAATTCTTATTGGGAAGAGATGGACAAAATCTATTTTTCAAGAAAGAGAAATTAATATACAAACAAAAAGTAATATTTAGTAATTTAATATAAAAGTGGATATACATGTTTAAACAAAATATCAGAACAAAAAATAAATTAATATACAAGTTTCAAAATAATATTTAATGAAATGTTAGAAATTCAATAATGTAATGGAATGGAGAAATAATATTATTTTTGTAAATGTTAAAGATAATATGTTAAAGATAAAAAACAAAATAGCAAAACAAGACTCTCTTACCCAATAGCAATCTTTTGCAACTTCAAAATAGATTCATTTTTTACACATTTTTTGAGTAAATAATTCTTAGTCTTTTTGCAAATAAGTCACAATATTATATAAACATTATATCCCATAATAATGGGAAATTAGGAGATAGTGTGGGAATGTGTATATAGTTTTTTGTTCTTTTGGGAGGACACAAAATGTTAATAAGCATTGTATTGTATAGTAGAGAGAAATTTGTAGATATTGTGGAAATGTGTACATATGTTAAGAAGATGTTAAGGATGGTGAAAATAAAGAAAATGTTTCTATCCATATTCAAGATATTATGAGAATGTGTATGCATGTTAGGAATAGTGAAAGGAAAGAAAATGTTTGTACTCAAAGTCAATGGGTGTATATAGGATGGTGAAAGGAAAGAAAATGTTTCTACCCACATTCAATATATCATGGGAATGTGTATGCATGTTAGGAATAGTGAAAGAAATGCAACTTTTTATACTCAAAGCTAAGAGTTTATTGGACAATAACATCCCTTCTTAGTATTGTTCATACAACTTCTTCAAATATAATTCAAAGTGATCACAAATTGATTTTGACAACTTTAGAACAAACAAAAGCAAGAAATACTACTCACATTACATTTTAATTTAAAGCACACAAATAACCAAACTTACATTTATTTTATTACACCTTATATTGAAGCACAAAAACAACAAAACTCTTTGTGATGTGTGATCTTTTTGTCTTCATAAAACCTTCTCTTGAAGCAAGATTTAAGACCATATTATCACAATAGAACTTAAGAGTCTATTATACTGTAACACCTTTGGTTTACCACTTAAGAACCCCAAACTAAGTCAAAAAACAAACTAAAAGAAAAAAGAAATGAAATTTAAAAAAATCCACATACGAATTAGAATAGATAACAAGCCACATGTGGCAATGTCCCTGTGATATATTTGCATGACCTTGCATGACCTTGACTTGCCCATGAACCTGTTGACCATTAGCTTCGAAAGAATTGTGAATGTACTTGATGGAAAGGATCGATGGCACATATGTACATAAGCATATTTAGAGAGAAGCAACAATAACACACTTGTAGTGTTGAATCTCAATTGTTGATTCTTACATTCTAGCTAATAGATCTTATACCAGGCATTTGAAATGTAATATCCCTAGGCCGAACCCAATTGTAATGTAAATGAAAATGTACCTAAGATGGTGAGTTGTTTTGATATCACTTGTATGCACATTCATGGCATAGTGCGCATATGAACTGTGTAGTAAAATGATGATCTGTGCACATTTTAGGATACTACGCGCATCAACTTAAGTGCACGTGATATTGAGGCCAGGGAGCCTTTGTGTATATGTTATGGTTTATAGGCTGGTGAGGAAAGTTATTATAAGCTAGGATGCTTATGTTTTGATTAGGTCAGAGAGCCTATATGTTAAAGGCTAGTGCACCTATTTTTGTACATGTCTCATAATTAATATAAAATACATCGTTGTGCACAGACCGACCACGATAAATGAGATGGGGGACTAAAATCCACTAGTTAGGGAAAGGGAGGGTATAAGTTAAGGAAAGCGACTAAGCTAGGGAGCTTAAGCCAAAAATGAATATTATGGTAATATTTCTTAAATAATAAAGTATGGATAATTATTTTATCCTAAGTTTTAAAGTTGGGTACAAGTGGACCAAAGTAGCTCCCAACATGACAAGTGTCAAGTTGGGGACATGCATACATATTGTTGGGACTTAGTTCATTTCCAATCATCTTTCCATCATTCCTTCCATCATTCATCCATGCAGTCAATCATCCATGAGTATTCGCACCCATTGAGATATTCTTTGTATCTTCATGACCGTACTTGAACTCATATCCATAGCCATTTGTGTTGGTGTATCTGGTTAGCTTGGGATCTAGAATGTAGAAGCGGGTTTTCAGGCCTGTGAGCAATTCTCTGGGTGAGAGAATTGTTGGGGATTAATTTCCTGAAGGTGGTGAACTGCAGCTACAGTGCTTTGAGACTTCCTGTTCGGCTTGCTGCGGAAGCCCGGAAAGGAAGTGGGGCAACCGAAGGACTGTTGAGCAGAGAAGGGGCACACTTCTTGGGTGGGACATGCATGCGGGGAATGAGGGACTATGGGTTGTTAGTTTGAGTTGTCACCTGAGACAAAGTCTTTCCTATTGTCTATAAGCCTTTAGCTTGGATAGGAATCCCTTTACCCGGGTGGAGTTTAGTCCCATCTCGGGGGTGACTCACTGTTGAGAGTGATGAACAGTGTGGTCTAAGGCTGGGAGGTTCGTAGAAGGTTTTCACATGGTTGGTGACATTCTTACCAAGATAAGTGTCAATTGTGTGATAAATTTACATGATGCATTGTTATTTACGTGTTTATTTTTATGGGTTTATCTTATGCATGATTATAACTGTCTATATGTTTATGGTATTTCCTGTATATGTTGCGTGTCTATGTTTACTTTTATTTCAGTATGAATCCGTGCAATTACAAAATGTATTTGTCTATTTACGTTTTATGATTATGTTTCCACAAGAGTTCTATGTGTGTGTATTTTAATTGCATGCGGTTCAAATTTTTTATGTGGCATAGCTCAGTTAGATGCTAGGTATGTTACAGTATGTTTCGTAGAGAGAATAGAAAGATTTGTTTGGCGTAGTGTGGCCCGGCATGAATGGTCAGGGACGTTACAACATGGTATAAGATCCTCAGTTTTCAACACCGAGCCTGGATGGGTCGACAAAGTTGAGTTGACGCGAAATTTCACAGAAGATTTATTTCGAACGGGCCAAATTTCAATTTGTAGAGTGTCCATGGTAATATTTGGATGCAACGATGCGAAGTTGGTAAAATCCCCAATTTCTATTGTTAAATTCATGAGAAAATGGATAAATTCGGCCAAGTGATGAGATATTCCTGATTTAATATCTGTTCTAGCAAATTTGGACCCGAAATTGGTCGAATTTGAAGTCACAGTGAACCCATGACAGTTGGAGCGAGTTTTATAATTAAAATTATCAATTCGTGAATTGATTTTGGGGAAATTTGTACCAAGAAATGTCAACCCACAACGATTTGTTGTTGCAAAAGTTGAATTGGTGTTATCGAGATGAAACTAAACGAATTTCATGGTTTCAGAATGTCTATGGTAAATTGGGGGAAAAAGTTAGGAAAAATCCCCAATTTCTGTAGCGGAATTCACGAGGATTTGATGCGCATAAAGGTGAATGTGCATAGGTGGGTGCACTAAAAATGCATGATGCACAGTGAAAGGCTTGTGATAGGTAAAATTCGGCACTGCGTGGCAAAATATTGGCATGCTGGTGCGCGTGTAAAATTTTGGCACCGCGTGGAAAAATGTTAGTGTACGGTGTGTGTGCTAAATTTTGGTACCGTGCAGAAAATAATGGTTATCTGGTGTGCACGCTAAATTTTGGCGTTACGCAGAAAAATGTTGGTGTGCGGGTGCGCGCACTAAATTTGACATTGCACAATGTACATACACATAATAAGTGTGCGCGGTGTGGACATTCATAATAATGGCGCGCGTGGTGTGCACAGAATTGGCACAATGTGGTGGAATTTGGTAGTTGCATGCACAATGTGGGTATATGTTGTCGCGCAACAACTTAGTTAGTGGTGCGCACAGAGTTTTAATGCGCGATGGAGATGCACTAAACTATGGCATGGTGCAATGCGTCGAGTGAAATTCACGCGAAATATCTTCACGCAGTACAAAAACTATGTGCAATGGATATCAACGCGTGGTACAAAAACTACACGCGGTGAATATTGGCGCGCGACACAAGAGTAGTGCACGCAAGTTATTGGTGCACTAGAAGTGATACACAATGGTTTTAAAGTACACAAAGCATGATTTACCATATGTTGTTACTGCACATGGTAAATATGGGTGTACATGTTTAATTTTGTGCGCGCGAAGTCGTTTGAAGCGCGAACAATAGCATAAAATCAGTGAATTTCTACAACATTTTATATCATTTTAACGTCATCTTTTTGCAACGCGTTTTTGAGGGCCTTAAGAGCGTTTTTAACAAATCAAAAACCACGAGACAGAGGTGCAATACACTTTGTTTTAGCACCTCAAATAAAAGATCTTGGATAGATCTTTCTAATGGTGTAAATTGTTCATCAAACAGATCTTTTTTGAGAATGTTACAACACAAACAGTGGAGGGTAAATTTTATGACCCAACTAACTTCAAAGGGCCATAAATTTATGCTTTGGAATCGGATTGAGGTGCAGGAGAAGTCAATGGAAATATGTTGAACCATAGAAGACATTACCAGAGCTGAATTAAATTTATGGGTAGGTTAAAGGTGTTTAATATGGAAAATAAGGTGCCTGTAACATTCCAGACCAAAAACACAAATTGGCCTATAACTTCAACAGGTTGTAACTAGCATCCCAGAACCCAGAAGAAGGTGAAACTAGGAAAGAATGTCCATAATATGTTTATGTAGAAACCCAATTTATATCATATGAAAATTTCAATGGAGTAGGTGCAAAATTGCATATTTACAACACAAACAGAAAAATTATTGGGGAAATTTCAAATGACCATAATGTTCTGCTCCAGAATCAGAATTGAACATGTGAGAAGGCGTTGGAAAGGTATTTAAAAATGGAATCTAAATATCCACCCATAAAATCGATCTGGGCATTCAAATTTTCATGAAATCAGAAGAAATTATTCTGATATATTATTGAACCAAAATGGTTTATATTTTTTCATGAAATTGTTGAAACAGTTAGTCTGACAAAGTTTTGTTGGCTGCACATTTTGCAGAGTTAACAACAACTAGATCAGATCAAGATCAATGCAGAGTCAATAGGAATGGAAGAGGCATAGGGTACTTATAGTCATCAAGATGAGAGAAGAGGGATGGATGTCCATTTGGGCATTGAAGGAACTAACTCCAATGGACATGGAGAAGGAAGAGATGAAAACATGAATATGGAAGAGACCATTAAAAATTTGCACAAGGATGTAAAAATCCATATGGATGATAATGAAAGGCTTATGACATCCAAGGAGCATCAAGATGACTTCAACATGAAGTTATTGGAGAGCTTGAAAAAAATAGAAAAGAAATTGGATAAGGAGAGTGGCTCAAGTAAATCGGGAATCCACAGGTCTCATGAGGAGAAAAGAAAAGAAATAAGTGTTAGTAAGCATAAACACCACTCTCCAAGGAATTACAATAAGAGATCACACAACAAATCAAGTCCATCCCCTTTCAGAAATCATGAGAGGTCTGGGGTGGATTAACTATGAGGAGAAATGAACAAAAACAAACCTCCTACATTTGATGGTGAGCACAAAAAGGATGAAGATGCAAAAACATGGTTGTTGGGCATGAGAAAGTATTTTCAATTGCATAATTATTCTTCTCATG
>ML848694.1:0-13989 GCA_009831015.1 Picea engelmannii
TTTTTTTTTCATATGTGTGTCATAAATAACCGATGTAAACTGATATACATATTACACTTTCCTTTCTAAGTCTTCCATCTATCATTTCTATCTTTTAAACCCTGATTTGAAGCCATTCAAATCCTTGCTTGTTGGTCTGTATTTCATGCAAGGATTTGTGATTGACATCTTAAACTGAGTTTTACATCCATTTGCCACATTTTAAATAAAATTATCCTTTACATTCTGATGGGTATTAGGGTTACATCTACAACTGTCTCGGTGTGACTTCTAGTGCTAACATTTTTAGCGTCGTTGTCAAGGAACAGATTGAAGATATTTCCCTGGGTTGTACGACAAAGACACTTCTTATTTTGTTGGTGTACAAAAATCAGTAAACAAAAACAATGCATAGTGCACCTGGCAACTCCAAATTTTAGTTGTGGCTCCCAAGAGTAGGGACATGAGGTCTAATCCATAGTCACCTCTGGTTGCACCTGAAACTGATCTAGAAAAAATCATAAAGAAGGGAAAAGATTTACAAGGAGCCTCCTCTTCTAAATTTTCAGGTACTTCTAGAGACTTACCTTACTCTAGTTTCCATACACCAGTTGTTGTTTCTCATGTTTCTCATTTACCTATTGTTGAAACTCTTGTAAAGTAAAAACTCATAGATTTTCTTGTAGAATATTCAACTTTTTCTCTTGAGCTGAAAGAAGAAAATCTAGAAAATTTTGATTTTCTTGCATCCCCTGAAATTGTAAAGTGGTTTAGACTTGAAAATTTGGAGGATTTTCCTCACTTAGGTTCTCCTTCTCCCCATTATTTTAATTTTTTTGTAACTAAAGAAGAATGAACCTCAGTTTGTTAAAATTCCTCCAACTTCATACAAGACTCAACCACTTTATGTTAAATATGAATTTTCCCCACCTTATACTCCTCCTTTTCCAAGACTACATGTTATACATATTACATCTTTACTAGTCAAGTCACCTTCTACTTCTACTAAAATTCAAAATTCTTTTTTTCCAATCAAATGACAGGAGTAAATCCTCTTAAGAAAATAATGGATTCCATTGTGGCTGCTAGGTATGCACCATTAGTGCTTCCTCATCCCATGAATGCTCTTCCAATAGGATATTACCTTAAGTATATGCCCAATTTCACAGGAGAGGAAGATATCACTGCAGAAGAACACCTTGCAACATTTTATAGCTATGCAAATAATTTGAATATTGAAAATGAAGATGTTTGGATAAGAGTTTTTGTGCAAAGTATCGATGGAGAAGCTAGAAAGTGGTTTAGAAGTTGAGCTCCTGGATCAATTGTTGGAATTGGATCCCTAGATGATGCCTTTTTAAGACATTGGGGTGACAAAAAATACTTCTTATATTACATCACACAATTTGGGGCTCTTAAAAGGAAAGATGGTGATTCCGTGTCATATTTTTCAAAGACATTTAACAAGATGTATAACAAAATTCCTACTAATATTAGACGTACTGAAACTTCTGCTAAAATAACCTATGCAAGTGCCTTTGACCCTGTATTTTGTCTTTTATTGAGAGAAATAAGGTCTACAACATTAGCCAATATGCAAGATGCTGCTCTAGAGGTTGAATCAAACATATTGGCAACAAATAAGTTAAGGGGAAAATATGATAGGGATAGAAGAAAAAAAGAAGAAGAAGCCTCATATTCTGATGCTTCAGGAGCTAATCCCCAGGTTGGTGAATTGACTAATTTAGTTAAGTCACTTTCTTCAAAAATGAAAAAATAAAAGCTTGAAGGGAGACAAGAAAATAGAAACCCCCAAGATTTTGGAAATAGAAACAATTTTAGAAAACAAAACAATACACCTCAAATTCTTTAGAGGGATCAAAGAAATAGAGAGGATCAAAAGGTTCAAACCCCTCTACAAAACAATTTGGTTTATGATGAAGAAGGATATAATGAAGAAGCAGATCAAGAAATTCATTGTCTGGGGGGGATAACTGCTTCCCCTCATTTAACCCAATATTCTTGTGAAGAGTCTTTAATGAGTAATCAACTGAATGAGTTAAGTAAAGGAGAAAAAGTGAATGAAACTCAAAACAAATACAATTTGAGGTCAAAACAAAAGGAGGGAAAACCAAGTACATATAATCAACCTAAGAAATCAGATACCCCTCCCAAAATAGTGGATGGACCAAATAAAGGAACAAAAGAACAGAACAATCAACCCATCATTAATTCTCTTGTTCAAGACACAAAGGAAATTATGAACAATCATATTTTAAGTTTGAGAATGAAATCCAAAAAATCAAAATTCCTATCCCATTCCTAGAGTTGATGAAAAATGAATATTTCAAGAAATCTATTTCAAAAATGTTGCAACTTGAATCTTCTTCCCATTCAATAGACTCAGTTAACTTGTAGGATGAGAAACCTGCAGTTATATTGGGACCATAGGTAGAAGACAGAGGTGACTCCTCTCCTCCCTTTTACACTTCTTTGAATGTACATGATAAAATCTTGCACAATTTCCTTATGGACTTAGGCGCATCCCATAACTTGATGCCTAAGGTTGTCATGGATGAATTGATTCTAGAAATTACTAAATCATATCGTGATTTGTATTCCTTTGACTCAAGAAAAGTAAAATTCCTTGGAGTGATTAAATATTTGGTTGTCACTCTTTTTCAACTACCTATGAAGATCATAGTCTTGGATATTGTAGTTGCAGATGTTCCTCCCAAGTTTGGGATGTTGTTGTCTAGATTATGGATCAAAATGTTAGGAGTTACATTGCAAATGGATCTTTCCTATGCTACTATACTAGTTTTTGGGGGTAAACAGAGAAGGTTGTATAAAGAAGCCCAACTTACATATATCATTAGTGATGAAGGAAATCCAAAAAACCATCCCATATATGTCGTTGATACTGATTTAGGATATAACATTTTGCATCTTATGATTTTCCTCAGTCACCTTTGGAAATAAAAAATCAGTCACCAACAACATATGAAACATCTAGACATGGTGCTCAAACCTGGAAAATGTATTTTGATGGTGAATCTTCCCAAGATAGTGTTGGTGTTGGAGTTGTGTTCATTTTTCCTTCTCAGGAGGTCATAACCTTGTCCTTCAAATTGGAATTTGAAACCACAAACAACATTGCATAATATGAAGCCTTAGTTTTGGGGCTTAGAACTGCAAAGGACATGAAAATTCAAGAATTATTAGTTTTTGGAGATGCAAAGATGATTGTGCATCAAGTCATGAATATCTATCAAGCAAAGCATCAAATATTGAGAGCTTATAGGAATGAGGTATGGGAAAGTATTGACAATTTATTCTTAGCCTTCAACATATCTTTTGTTCCCAGAGAGGATAATACATTGGCTGATTCCTTAGCTATTTCTGCCAATAATTTTAAAATCCCATTACCTCCCAGACCTAAGTATGATGTTGAGGTAAAATATAGACCTTCTATACCTGATAATGTCAAGCATTGGAAGGTTTTTGAAGATGATCAAGAGCTAAAGAGGTTTTTGGAAACAATAGATGAATTTTTTTCTCTTCATATTGACCAAGATTTAGATGATGATTAAAATCTGCATGCTGATAAATTTCTGAACAAGTTTGCATATCAAAAAATTGTTCAGTTGCCTAGAAATCATATTCCTAAAGGATTGGTTCCCTTAGAGAGAATATTCTATAACAATGATGTGGTTGTGAAGGTGAGTGTTTCAAGTGAAAATGTTGATCTGATAGAATGTAATCTAAGCACTGAAGATGAATCTAAATATGTCAAACTGTCCAATAGTTTGTCAAAAAACTAAAGGGATGAATATATCAAATTGTTGAAAGAATCTGCTGATATTTTTTCATGGAAGTATGAGGATTTGGAAACTTATGATACTAGCATCATTGAGCATAGAATGCCTTTGAAGGATTATACCAAACCATTTAGACAGAAATTAAGGCATATCGACCCTATGTTATTTTCCATTATGGAGAAAGAGGTCAAAAACATGTTTGATGCCCAGATCATTATACCTTTGAGGTATTCTGATTGTAAAGATAATTTGGTCTCTGCCAGAAAGAAGAATGGTGAGATCAAGATTTGTGTTGATTTCACAAACTTAAATAGGTTCTCCAAAAAACAAAATTACCCCTTGCCTAAAATGGACCATATATTACAAAGGGTGACATGCTCAGTTAGGATGTCAATGATTGATGGATTTCCGGGCTACAATAAGATTTATGCATTACCAGAGGATAGGTAAAAGACAACCTTTACCACTCCTTGGGGTAAATTCATGTATGGAAATATGCCTTTTGGTCTCATGAATGCAGGGACAACTTTCCAACATGCAATGGACATTGCATTTATTGGAGAAAAAGATAGGTTTGTCGTTATCTACTTGGATGATATCACATTGTTTTCAAAATATGATAAATAACATTACCAACATTTAGATAAGGTATTCTTGAAATGCATAAAATATGAGCTGTCACTTAATCCCAAAAAGTCTCCATTTTCTATGAAAGAAGGTAAGATACTAGGACATATTGTCTTAGCCGAAGGAGTAAAAATTGACCCAAACAGAGTAGAGGATATCAAAACTCTTTCTCTCCCAAGGTCCAAGAAAGAAATTCAGTCCTTCTTAGGTAAGATAAACTTCTTCAGGAGATTTATATCTAATTTTGCTGAGTTGGTTAAATTTATCACAACCATGTTGAGAAAAGAGAATGAAGTAAAATGGACACCAAAAGCTAGGAGTTGTTTTGAGAAAATAAAATAAGCACTGGCTGATGCTCCTATCCTAATTAGTCCTGACTACTCAAAGGAGTTTTTTATTTTTTCTTTTGCCTCAAATGATACATTAGTTGATGTCCTTCTTCAGAAGAATTCATATGGAATGGAACAACCTATTTCTTTTTTCAGTTGGGCTTTGAGAGATGTTGAAGTCAGATATGACATCATGGAGAAACAAGCTTATGCTTTGGTCAAAGCCCTAAAAGATTTAAGATTATATGTTCTTCGCTAAGAAATTATTGCTTATGTTCCTTCAATCTCTGTAAAATAAATTTTGATTCGTCCTAATATATATGGGAAAATAAGTAATTGGATTGCTAAGATTTTGGAGTTTGATCTTGAGATGAAACCCACCAAGCTGGTGAAATGTCAAGGTTTAGCTAGATTGTTAGCTGAATCAAATTGTAAGGCACTGAGGGTAAATTTCATGAATGATAATTATGTAAACCAACAAACTAATATAGCTAACATTAGCTTGCAAATCAACTCAAAATTGACAGAATGTAGTTGGTACAAGGACCTCATCTATTTCTTACAAAATTTGCATCCTATTACTAGAATTGAGAAGACTAAAGTGAGGGATTTGTATCTTAAAGAAGTCAGGTATTTCATTGTTGATCATATTTTGTATTGAAAATATATTGTAGGGGTTATTTTAAGATGTTTGGATCCAAAAGAGGCAAAACAATCTATGACTTGTAACATCCTCAACCCTCCAGACACCAGGTAATGCTACCACTGCTAAATATACACTTATATAATATATGAATTTTAATGAATTAAAACACTTAATCACAATAATCACAGAATTATTGCTACCATACAAAATCAATGGAATAAACAATAGTTCATATACACAACATAATACATGATAACATTCAAGTATCAAATACATGCATAACATATAAATTAAGCACAGAATGATACTTATATTTTCAACTGGACTAACACCATCAACTACATTAAGACCTTCCATGAACCTCCCAACCATAGACCACGCCACTCATCATGCTCAATAGTGGGTCACCCCCGAGCTGGGACTAAGATCCACCCAATGCAAGGGAATCCTAGACTAGGCCGAGGTTACAGGAAACTGCATAATGCAACTGGATGGATTCTCTCCAGTAGCCTTCTTATGCCCATTACTCATGGAATCTCATTCCCGACATGTCTGTTCCACCTGGGAGTATACACCTTCATGGTCACACAATCCATCGACTGCTTCACGTCCCTATCAGGGTATCGAAAATAGGTTGGATCGGGAATTCTTAGAGCTCTGTAGCTGGTGTTGGACTCTCTCTGGGAGAAAACCACTTCCCAACAAACTCTCTCACCTGGAGAGAGCTTCTCACAGGCCTGACAACCCACCTCTTCTACCACAGGCCTGACAACCCTCTTCTTCAACCAATTTCAACTCAATTCTCGCAAGGTGAGGATAAAAACAACAACAATAGAAATTTGGTTAACTCACAGGTGACAACAACAACAGGAATTTGGGTATGGACATCCAAAAATGACAACAGTCCACACTAAGGCACAACAAGGCTCAGTAAGAAAAAAACGATGACAACAAGACACACTCAATCAAGGAACTGCATGGCCGAAACAACCAATAGTTATAACACAACACGACTCAGACATTTGGTGCTCGGACTTCACAGGAGACACGACTCAGTCCATGGGTTCTCACTAAGTTCAAATGGACGATGGAAGAATGGACAATGAATAATCTTCCTGTGAGGGTTTCCTTCACTGTGCGTTGGTATGCATAGGCAAACGTAGAGGAAAAACACTTCAGACACCCCCGAACCCTACGAACTCAGGCGGAGGATGACAGAATGAGAGAGAGAACCCCCCAACATTTCTGACTTCTTCAGCTTTAACTGCATGCGCCCATGTCAACACCTGCCTTCCTGGAGCTGCATGCACTCCATTTAGCATACGTTCCCTTTACAGAAACTTAGGACAACACTCAACATGTCCACCTTAGCCTTCAAGAAATAATAATAAATTATTATCCCCTTTAGAGGTAAGCCCCCTAGCTTAGCCTCTAGGCCCACACACTTAGCCTCCTCCCTTACCCAACCTTGTGGAAGCTTAATTCCCCATCACTCTTTCTTCGTGGTTGGTCTGCACACAACGATGTTTATACTTTATTAATGATATGCATAATTACATATACAAAATTAGGCTCCTGGCCTTTAACACCTAGGCTGTCTAGCCTAATCACCAAATAAGCCTCCTAGCTTATTATAAATCATCTCACCATCCTACAAAACATGTTTACAATACAACTGGGCTCATCCTTGGGGATATTACAATCTCCTCCCCTTATTTTTTCACTGTCTTCAGTGCAACTTTTACACAGCATCAACACGATTTTTGTTTTTCAAAATCTTTAAAAATATGCGGGTTTTCCGTTTGCATAGAATCCTCATGCTCCCATGTCGCATCCTCATGACCGTACCAGGTCCACTGGACCTTTACAAGCCCTATGGATCGATTATGGAGTTGTTTTATCTTCCGGTCCAATATTCACATCGGATGCACTTGCAAGATGCCTTCTTTCTCCACCTGAATCACATTCCAATCAATAACATGATTAGCATCAGGTATATATTTATTAAGCAATGAAACATGAAACACATTATGTACAGTCATGGATGCAGGTAATGCAAACATATATGCAATGTATATATATGTATATAAGTGAAATTCTAATAACATTATAACCTGTATACAAGATACACAACATACAATAAATAGAGAATTGATACTTATCTTTTGATTGAGAAGACTTCCATATCAACATGGTCTAGGTCAAGGTACCAAACCCCAACAACATTCCAACCAACAGTCTCTCTTCTCCACATGCATGTCCCACCCCACGAGTGTGCACCTTCAATGTCACATAGTCCATCGCCTGTTACACCTCCCTTTCCTTGGGCTTCAACAACATGCTGAACCAGAAGTCTTAGAGCACCATGGCTCGAGGAGTTCCAACTGCCCTCGGAGGTCTCCAATCAAAATCTTCCCCGAGCTACTCTTTGTAGTCAACATTCTAACTTTTATCAACATCATCTCATTTGCATCAACCACATGCAGTTATCATGAGAGAGCATAAAATAATTCATCTAGGAACTCCAACTTAGTTCAAAAAGGAATTCAACTTTTTCCCCAAAACATGAAATTCCATTTCATAATTCTTCTTGGTTGTTTCCATATTAGGAATGCAACCTTCCTTGTAGTTTTCCACAAGCACCAAATTGCATACCATTTTCCTGCAAGGCTTCATCTTGCATACTGCCAACAATTGTCAGTATTTCCTGTACATCATAATTCAATTGCAATATGTACAAAATCTTATGCAGTGATCTTAGAATTTCCCGCACCTAACAATTCAATCACAATTACCCAACAATTAATAAACTAGAATGACTCGTCATTCTATGCATATGCATATTCACAGTAATATCTATAAGTTCATTACTTCTTTTTCTGAACAAGAAAATTTCCTATAGTCAATGCTCATGTGACTACTTGACTTGAAACTTTCATGTTGCAATGTCTAACACCTCCCTGAAATGTCCTCAACTTCATGAGTTAACAACATTTCAGCTGTTAGTAACAATTATTTCCATGCAATAATATATATGCATGTAATTAAAAAAAGCATTCAACCATTGCATTTAGTATACAATTCTATCACTTACTATGCATGAGTGCAATTCTCAATGCATACTTATTCAGTGCACCTTGCATTGAATTACATAATGCTCTTTATCTCAGTCATGTATTTCACCATCCATGAGTTGGAATTCTGGCCAATGTGTTGACACATTCTCCACACACTTCCTATTGTTTTCCCAATTAATTGGATGCCTTCCTTTTCGACCCGAACACTACACCAAGAATATAATTACGTGGTGTTCATTAGTTTTAGCAAAAAGGTTGCAACCTAAGTTTTATTTAAAGGTAGGAATTTTTTAGTACCTGTGTGGCTCATAACATTTCCATATCCATACCTTTCCATATCCAATCATTTCCTAGTCTCATACATGAATAACTTACTGACATTCATTACTATAACAAGTTCTTATCTTTTAATTATTTGGTTATTACCCCATAACCAAATTAACATGACATTCTACTATGTCAGTGTGTGCATTCAGAAGCTAAAAAGCTTTGAATTAATACAGGCCTCCTACCTTTACCACATCCAGTGGTATGCACTCAATAATATAATCATGTGATTTTATAAAATAACTCTGGCTGAGGAAATTCTTACCTAAATTTCCTTTCAACAATTATGCAAAAAGAGTAATAAAAACCCATACCTGCATGACTTTCATTAATAACTTTTATACTACCTGAAAGTATGATAGCAGTAGAATCTTTCATGTTTTTTTTATAAAACTTATAACCAACACTTCATGTCTATGTTGCTTCACTCCTTATGCAACAACATCACCAACAACACTTGCAAACATGCAAACATTCTTTCCTCTGGCTTACCCAACAAGGCATAACATACTTGCTGCCACAAAAATTGAAACAACTTATTTCCCATGTGAAACTTTTCCTTGCTGAACCCAGAAGTCTTCAATTCTTCTCGGATTCCTGAATCTTATTATGCTCTCAATGTAGTCACTGTACGTGACTATTTCTATCCTGAGCACTTTCGACACAGTTCCCCTACCTCATCAGAGTCTGCTGACCTCTCGGTCAAAGGATCTTTCAATATTCTGAGTTGAATTGACTCTTTGGGATCATGATTGAACCCCAAAAAATTATACACAAGCCCCCTTTTCTACTTTAGGTGCATGTCCTATCAAACCCACATGCTATTCCTGCGTGCTTACAAAATTCCAAGTTTCAGGATTTAGCCCCTTTTTCATTATCCCTTTCCTTCATATGATCTTGGGCTATGACCTCATGGAAACATGTGATTGTGGGCGTGGGAAAGAGTGGTTTTAGGCCAACCCACTTTTCTCCCCGCAATTCACCTCCAGCTACCATGCATCACTTTGTTAAAACTGTGGTATAAATTGTGGCCCACTTTTAGATTTTTAACATCCAAGCAAGTTCTGGCCCCGCAATCCATCTTGTCCGTCAATCTCCAATCCTTTGGCGATGATACGCGATCAATGGTTGTCCAATGGAGTGAGTCTCCATCCTCCACGTGTATCCTCACAGATAAGCAATCCATGTTCCTTCCTTCGGATCAACGACCAAGATTTACTTCGGCTGTTTCTCCTTCTCCTTGTCCACAAACTTTCAAAGTTGTGGATCTTACGCCACCTGTCCTCCTTGATGATGGGCGGTCCCAAATCACTTTGGGACTCTAAAAAGTCCACTCTCCCATGCACACAAGGGTTAAGTCTCATGCGCTTACCTTCAGATCCAACGGTTGCTAGTCCTTCGCACTCAGACCCAACGGATGGGATCTATTCCTCTCCTCTGCACTTCCTTTGTTCTGCTGGACGTTGATCTAATAGTCTAGGCTCCTCCCCACAATTGATCTGACGGTTTTTGTCGCTCCCCCTTCTAAGATTTTGACTTCTTCCGCCTTGGAGGATTTTGTCAGTGTTCAAAGGCTTTGGCCTTTGACCTTTCTCCTGCGAGTCTGCCTCTTAGATCTCGTCTTCGCTCTCATAAGTGTTATCTCTTCTGAGCTTAAGGACTTAGAATGAGTCTGTCTCCCATGCACTCCTTGCGTTACCTCTTCTGAGATTTTTGAATTACTCAGTATCCTAAGGGTCTCGGTCCTTCTGTTTCCTTTCAAAGGAAAATTTTGTGCCCTCCTGGAAACCTTCTGCTCAAAGAACACCTTTCTGAGCGTTTTCCACAAAGTGTTCAACAGCTCTTTGAGTATATTCCTCTAATACTCTTCTTCCTAAACTCGACAAAGAGTTCTCTCTGTGCACACTTGGACTCACTTTATGCCTGCCTGGAAGAGCCCTATAGAGTTCTCAGTGACTCTATTTCTCTCTGAACTCAACACAGAGTTCTTCATGTGCACTCCTTACACTTATGCTAATGAAGGCTCAACGATATCTCTCCTGAGATTCTCTGAGGTTAACTTACCTTTGTCAATGCACTCCTTCCAGACAATGTGCACTCTTTGCACTTGAAAACTCAAATAAGAGAAACAATTGAAACTTATTCAATACTTCACCAGTTTACGCATTCAAACCATGAACAACATATAAAAACATAATAATGAACATAAATACATAAACACACTATATGCAGGAAATACAACTTTTATATTATTTATGTGAGAGTCTCCTAAATGCTCTGTGAAAATTCAATTTTTTTCTAACACTCGTTGAAATCTGCAAACACAACGTCCATTCAACCGGAATTTGTCAGGCCATCATTCCTTAACAAATCCCACAACATTAATAAATCAATCTGTTTTAAGAAAACGTTCAGATTTCATTTTCTTTCCGAGCTCTTCTGTTCTCTGTAATAATTTTCGGGCACTAGCCCCTTTCTCTCAGTCCCCAATCCATGACCAAGTGCTAGATCACTAGGTGCTTACTCAGGCGTTCGGCTTCATAAGTTTTCAAAGAACAACAAAATAGACCCTCTGAGTTCTGAATTAACGAACTTGCGAAGTAGGGCGGATCAACTGTCCACTACTACTCAGCATCTCACGGTTGAAACTAGCTATGGAACCTCAGGCGTATGAGTTCCGGGACTTTGGGTCTTCGGGGCTTCGGAGGATTTCACATCCGCACATCCCAAACCGTTAATCTCTGAACATTCCCATGTCACCTTTGTTGACATCATTACGTCACATCACTTACGTTTTCCAATTGCAGGGGCATGCGGTAGCAGTTTGGAGTAACCCGCCTTTCGTCCCTCAATTCTTCTGATGCTGACACGTAACCCCTCAGTGAAACCGCGGTTTGGATTGCGGGACCACCTTGGATAATTAACTTTCATGCAACTTGGGTCCCCACAATTCCTTCTAGCCGTTGATCTTGATGTATCGTGATCAACGCCACTGTGGGTCCTTCGACCTTTAACTTCGTTACCTAACCTCAGCCCCACTAACCATGCTCATACAGAGTGCCACATGGCGTAATAATAACGACTGAATCATGGCCTAATCAGATAGGTGTCACACGTCATGTTCCATATGGAATTTCAACATTCCATGGGTTCGAAACCCACTGATACATGGCACACATCCCATGTGTCCACGTCCATCCAAGTGACATCATCATGACTCACTACTTCGGCTCTTCGGGAGATTTCACCCTTCAATATTGCATTTGACCTTTTAGCATTGGCTTGATCCAACGATCAAGCTCTCCTCTCTAGATCTATGGTGTAGATCCACTTTGTAGCTTTGGGCTTCGACCCTTCTCTTGTTTCTGGCATCAGACTTCACTGAAGTCACGAAGTCCGAAGGGCTTTCGGTTTAACTCCTCTGAACCTTCAGGGGATCTGGCGGTCGTAAGGGATTTCCTTTCCTTTCGAATAGATCCTATGATGCATAACATAATTTGTTACTCTGTAGATTTCCAAAGGAATTCATGGCTAACTGCCTAGCAACATTACCCGATCTGACAGTCGTGAAGGATTTTCCTTCTCTCGAATAGATCCTAAGGTCCACATTACTTTGTTGCCTAATGCCTCTTTTGTCTTGGTTTTATGACACTGCTACTCCTCCTGAGCTTTGTAACATGACCAAGGTAACTTCTTGGCACTCAGGAAGGTTTTGAGGTCCAAAATTGGTTCCTCTTAACACAATTTCCTCTTGAAACCTTGAATCCAATGACCACTTATCCAACCCATCCAGGATCCGCATTGAAACCTTGGGTCAGAACTTTAGTTTTGTCCATTTCGACAACAACTCCTTCCGAACCTCTTGCTTCAACTTCCACTAACATGGCCCATCTAGGATCAGTGTTGAAACCATTCTCTAATACCAATTTGTAACATTCCCGACCCTCCAGACACCGGGTAATGCTACCACTGCTGAATATACACTTATATAATATATGCATTTTAATGAATTAAAACACTTAATCACAGTAATCACATAATTACTGCTACCATACAGAATCAATGGAATTAACAGTAGTTCATATACACAATGAAATACATGATAACATTCAAGCATCACAGACATGCATAACATATAAATTAAGCAGATACTGATACTTATCTTTTCAACTGGAGTAACACCATCAACTACGTGTAGACCTTCCATGAACCTCCCAGCCATAGACCATGCTGCTCATCACGCTCAACAGTGGGTCACCCCCGATTTGGGACTAAGCTCTACCCAGGGCAAGGAAATCCTATACTAGGCTGAGGTTACAGGAAACTGCACAGTGCAATCGAGATTATTCTCTCCATGAGCCTTCTTGCACCCACTACTCATGGACTCTCATTCCCCACATGCCTATTCCACCCGGGAGTATACACCTTCACTGTCACATAGTCCATCGACTTCTTCACCTCCCTCTCAGGGTCTCGGCAACAAGATGGATCAGGAATTCTCAGAGCTTTGTAGCTAGTGTTGGACTCTCTCTCGAAGAAAACCACTTCCCAACAAACTCTCTCACCTGGAGAGAGCTGCTCACAGGCCTGAAAACATGCCTCTTTTACCACAGGCCTAACAACCCGTTTATTCAAGGTGAGGATAACAACAACAACAATAGCAATTTGGTTAACTCACGGGTGACAACAACAACTAGAATTTGGGTATGGACATCCAAAAATAACAACATTCCACACTAAGACACAACAAGGATCAGTAAGAAACAGTCGATGACAACAAGCCACACTCAGTCAAGGAATTGTGTAGCCGCAACAACCAACAATTATGACACAACACAGATCAGACATTTATAGGGTGCTCAGACTTCACAGGAGACACAACTCAGTCCATGGGTTCTCACTGGGTTCAGAAAGAGTATGGAATAATGGACATCAAACAATCTTCCCATGAGGGTTTCCTTCACTATGTGAAGGTATGCATAGGCAGACATAGAGGCAAAATAGTTTAGATGCCCCCAAACCCAACGAGCTGAGGAAAATGATGATAGAATGAGAGAGTTGTTGGTCACTATAATTGCTTAATTAATTCAAACAATCAAGTGCTACATAAATTGTCAACCCAAGGAAGTCTGTTTATTTCAAAGGTAACCACGCACTATATATGCTCAATTCCAAAAGCAACT
>ML848697.1:0-23692 GCA_009831015.1 Picea engelmannii
TGGTGCAGAAGAAAGACGAAACATGGCGGCTCTACATTGATTACAGAGCATTAAACAAAATCACAGTCAGGAATCGATACCCAATTCCCTAAATTGATGACCTTCTTGACCAACTCAAGGGGGCAAAGTTATTCAACAAGATTGACCTAGAGTCCGGCTACCACCAGGTTCCCATTGAACTAAGTGATGTATGGAAGACAACTTTAAAATGTAAAGAAGGTCTCTTCGAATGGTTGGTCATGCCCTTTGGCTTAGCAAATGCACCAACAACTTTCATGAGATTGATGGATGATGTATTGAGACCCTTCACCAACTATTTTGTGGTGGTATATTGGATGACATCCTCATATTCAATAGAACTTGGGAGGAGCACATGCAACATATTCAACGGGTTTTGGGCACTCTGTGATAGCACAAGCTATATGCCAACTTGGAAAAATGTTCCTTTGGCATGAACAGGGTCCAATACTTGGGCTACATTGTTGATGAGAATGGGGTACATGTGGATCCAACTAAGATCCAATTCATTCGTGACTTGCCAACCCCGACCACACTAACCGAGCTTCGAATCTTCTTGGGACTTGCCAACTTCTACCGAAGGTTCGTGTTGGGATTCTCCCATATTGCATGGGCCCTCAACCAAGTAACCAAGGGCAGTGGAAAGGAAAAGTTCGCATGGGGGTAGGCACAACAACAAGCATTTGATTATTTGAAGCATCACTTGTGCTCAGCTCCAGTACTCTCCTTACCTAATCTGGAACAACCGTTCGAGATTGAGACCGATGCCTTCGACTATGTTGTAGGCGCAGTTCTCACTCAGCATGGGCATCCAATAGCATACCATAGTGAGACACTCTTAGATATTGTCCGAAAATACCCCAGCATATTTAACAGGTTTTGGGCACTCTGTAGCAGCACAAGCTATATGCCAACTTGGAAAAATGCTCCTTTAGCATGAATAGGGTCCAGTACTTGGGCTACATTGTTGATGAGCATGGGGTACATGTGGATCCAGCTAAGATCCAAGTCATTCGTGACTAGCTATCCCTTACCACACTAACCAAGCTTCAAAGCTTCTTGGGACTTGCCAACTTCTACCGAAGGTTCGTGTTGGGATTCTCCTATATTGCATGGGCTCTCAGCCAAGTAACCAAGGGAAGTGGCAAGGAAAAGTTCGCATGGGGGTAGGCATAACAACAAGCATTTGATTATTTGAGGCATCGCTTGTGCTTAGCTCCAGTACTCTCCTTACCTGATTTGCAACAACCATTCGAGATTGAGATTGATGCCTCCGACTATGTTGTAGGCACAGTTCTCACTTAGCATGGTCATCCAGTAGCATACCATAGTGAGACACTCTCAGATATTGTCCATAAATACCTCACTTATGACAAATAAAGGTATTCCATTGTGCAAGCCTGTTGTCAATGAAACATTACATTCTGGGAAAGGAGACAATCATCCACACTGATCACAAGCCTCTGCAATTCATACAGACACAGGGGAAGTTGCAGAACAACCACCATTAAAATTGGTCGACATACCTACAACAGTTCCATCTCAACATCAAGTATAAAACATGGAGCACAAATCATGTCGTTGAATGCCTTAGTCGCCCTCTCATTGTTTCACTCACCAAAGTGCTCCATTCCTGTGGGAATGAAGCATCTGAGGGGCCCCAACTTTATCAGCGTGACCCTGACTTCGCCACCACCTATCATCTCTTGGGTACATGAGAAAATGTCACTAATTTTCACATCTAGGATGGATTTTTATGCCATCTAGGCCACGTATGTGTTCCCACAAGTGAGCGTGCAAAGCTAATTTGGGAGGCTCACTACAGTCAGATGGCAGGACATTTTGGTGTGGAGAAAACTATGTTCGTTCTATAGAAACATTTTTATTGGCTAAAACTTCGAGAAGACTTCAACAAGTATATCATATATTTCATTGTTTGTGCCATTGCCAAGCCAACCATCAAGAAGCAAGGCTTATACACCTCTCTTCCTACTTTGGAGAGGCCTTGGGAATCCATCTCGATGGATTACATGTCTAGCCTTCCGTCCACCAAGCATGAAAATGATTGTGTATTTATGGTGGTTGATCGGTTTTCGAGGATGGTCGTTATCACAGCCTGCAAGAAGAGCATCACAACAGTAGATGCTCCCAAGCTCTTTTTCTAATGGGTGTGGGTCCATTTTGGGATACCACAGACCATCACCTCAGATTGGGACAACATGTTCCTCAACACATTTTGGTCGAGTCTCTGGTCGTTGTTGGACACCAAGCTCACTAAATCCAGTGCTTTCCACCCTCAAATCGATGGCCAGACAGAGGTCGTCAATCAGATGATTGTGCACATCCTGTGCATGTACAACTCTAAGCATCCATGTAAATGGGATGAGAGTCTTCCCTATGTTCAACACAACTATAACAGGGATCTCCATAGCTCCACTGACCATAGCCCATTTCAGGTGGGGCTAGGATTCCAACCCTTGGGTCCCATTGATGTTGCCCTACCTCTTGCATCCACATAGGCAAAATCTTCCCATGTTCAGTTTGAGGTCGACAAAGCCACTAGATTCATTGAGCGGATTCAACACATCCACCAACAGGTCCATGTTATTTTGTAGAAAGCCAATGCTAAGTACAAGCAACACCATGATCAACACCGGGTATCACACCAGTTTCAGGTGGGAGACAAGGTCTGGTTACATTTGTAGAAAGAGCACCTTACAGGGCCCCATTGGAAGCTCTGCCCACTTCGCTATGGGCCTTACACTATCATCAAGGTTGTGGGTAGCAATGCTTTTGAGCTCAACACTCCACCCTTCCTTGGCTTGCACCCAATGTTCAATGTGGACCTCCTTCTACCATATTTTCCACTGTTATTGGACACCTCAAAGATCGTAGAACAATTGACACCAACAGAGCTCAACCCTGACTGCATGGAACAGGCACCCTCTTATCAGATAGTGGACACACAGGTCAAGGGCCCTTTCCAGTAGAGGATCCAGCTTTATTGAGTTGTCAAGGCAGGGAAACTCCTACAACAAGGCAAGTGGCTCACCCGGGGCCAAATTCAACAAAAGTTTTCTCACCTGATGGGGGAACTCAATGCAATGGAGACCATTGCTTTCTGAGGGGGGAGGACTGATCTAGGTGGATATTGGTGGCCACCCACCTATTTCAACTGGCTCCTCTTAACAGTTTTTAGTTCAACACATTCTTTTGTACTTCTTTGTAATTACGGGTTCTACACTTTTGGGGTTGTCTTAAGCCCTACACATCTTCCAGGTGGATATTGGTAGCCGCCCACCTAATCCAATTGGATTAATTTGGAATTTTTCATGTCAATACATCTTTCTGCACTTCCAAGGCCGTTTTGGGGCCCTAAACAGTTTTTTTTTTTGGATTGCCATAGTCAAACTATAGACGGAGTTAGAGTTTGATGACATAATGTGTATTTCTTGGAAAGACATTTCCAACGGGTTATCATGTGCCTAAAATGGAGGACTTATGCAAAAGTTACGACCCCGGGAAGTTGAGGTACCAACTTACCCATCGGGGCCCATATAACTTTTAATGTTTCATCTTCTAGGGTTAGGTTTTTGGATGTCTATGGTTTTGGAATTCATGAGTAATGTTAAAAATACATATGGATCCTCATTGTAATCATTCTACTTAGATGGATGTGCATAGCAGCCACATCTCTTCTCATAGATAACTACCACCATTCAAGCAAGTTGTTTCCAGTTATGCAGTTTTATAGTTTCATCCTATTTCATTTATTCAATAGAAGTTATTTTTCACTGGATATCTGGTGTTGTTCTTTGTATCTCTGTGTTAGTGTATTCAATCTGTTATTCCTTTCATTCCACTCTTAAATTAGGTTCATAGAAGGTTTTGAACCCCAAATCTCCAAATTGGGACTTGTTGCTAAAATGGGCCCTACAAGCCAATTCCTCCAATTTCTCCACCTATAAATCACTAGGATATATAAAAAATCAAATAATTATCCATTTTGGATCAAAGGCGATGGTAGAACATTTCTTATGGTTGAGTAGAAATGGTTTAGCATCACCTATGGTGAAAACAAGCACTCAATATTTTGCGTGTTGCATGGTGCCTAGATTGGGTTTGGTCAAGGCACATTGGTTAGGCACATTGTTGGTGATAAAAGTGGTTGATGATCAAGACCAACTAGCAAGGTCACTCTAATGTTGTGCAATGACCAGGCTTCTTGGATGGTATGGGATGCTCAAGGAAAATGAAAATTCTATCCCCGTGACAATTGCTATTAGAGCCACGTTCAATTGTGGAAAATGTAGAAGTGTCTCTTCATAACCACCTCTTTTGTTGGAGGATTTAATGAATTTGTTGCATTGAAGACAATGTCAACAAGTCAAATGGGGGATAATGTAATAGGTTTTGGCATGAGGCCAAGTCCCTACCCTACTTGAGGTGCCACCCTCTTTTTGATGATGGCTAACGAGCCAGGAGAACTTTTATAAGGGTGCATGGTGATTTTGTACAACTTGTGTAGCCTTGGTGATTGACTTTCAATGGTGTCCCATGAGATGATTATGATGATGTACCAGTCAAGCATTAGCTAGAAGTACCAAGGAAGTCCACTAGAGTAGGGAAAATTACCAACAAGGCATTGGGATGAATGCTTTAGTGGAGGACCTCGTGATCTAGCGATGAGGAGGCAATGTGTTATCTACATTGAGGCAATGCGACAATGAGTGAGTTGAAGGGATGTAGAAGCCTATTTCCACAAGAACATAGCCCTCAATGTAAATTGTTTTGACCCAAGATTGTATTCTATCATATTATGTATAAATTGTAAATGCATGGCTATAATAATGAGAGTCAAGCCAAGTGAGATTCATAAATCACCTTGTATATAAATGAGCTAAATATGCTAATATGGATTCCTAGTGTTGATCTCAAGGCCAAGGATTGACTAGTAAATGGTTAGGCATGTAGATGATGCAAATATACTTCTATAGGCTATGTGGCGGGCTTGCCACAATGAACTCAAGATATGTAAATATTATTAATGGAATATAATATATAATGGTCCAAGATGGCTAAGGAGAGCACAAGAGGGGATATGATTCCACCAAAGTGGAAGAGGAAGGGGGAAATATGGGAAAGCAATCCTCTATTGCCAAGTGTCATCTTATGAACTCATCTCTTTTCAATGATGTCCCTTAAATGAAACCATCCCCCTCCATTGAGATATAATCCCAATCATTGAATGGATGTAGAGGTTGGTGGGGAAGTTTGATCACGTAATTATGGAAGTGTGGGCCAAGTACAAACATTATGGGGAAGTGTAAGACTAGTATTGCATCCCTCTTGTCAAAAGTAATTTCAATCATAATTCCATCATTTCTCTCATTGTCATTCATTCATTCCATCATTCCTTCATGTTTATGCTCTAGACTTCTCATGCATTATTCTCCTTTCTAACAACACAATAATATGTAAATTAACCAAATCAACACTGGAAAGAGGAAATTGTAGACTTTGAATGAGAGATAGAAGGATGTAAGAGAGCATAGAGGTTGAGCCAATTAGGAGTCCTTCATGCACTATGTATTTGTTGCTCATTGGAAGCTTGAGAGCCAAGTGCTATTTTGCAGACTATTCTAGGAAGGCATTCAATAGATTGGACTTTTTTTGCCTACATTGAAAAGCACTAGAAGGGAAGAACATCCTAGAGGGATTGTTGAGTAGAGAAAGGGAAGATCTTCCTTGTATTGTGTGGGGCAGTAGAAGAGAGTGCCATGGCTATTTGATTGTTGGAATAAATGCCTGGAGTGCTTTGTAATGAGCAAATTGGCTAAACATTGGAGCAAATGGGTTGGGTTGAGTGAGCTAGAACCTCGTAGCTTGGTTCCTTCACCGTCGTGGCCTCATAACTTAACTTGGGGAAGATATCTACATTAGATGCCTCTAGTCGGGTGGAAAATTATCCATACACAACAAGTTCCTTAGATTTCTTTTATTAAAAGATAAGTGTTATATATTTTCTTATGGATCTGCAAATTGATGTTATTTTATGTTATGAAAATATATGAAATTGCATGTTGTGTGTATTTGGATTAACTTTGAATATGGGCACTTCACTACCATGAAATTTGTTGATCCATGTTGGTATATACCATTGCATTTTAATTATTGCACTTATTCATGCATTTTAATTAACTTGGCTCTTTGTGGGAGACCTTCTTTGTTGGAATTAAGTTGATTGGATATTTGAGGGTTGGAATTATAAAAGGCCCTATTTGGTGTCTACCAGTCCTGTTAGTTCTTCGTAATTTCTTAAGGCTGTGAAAGAAATGGACAAAGGTAACCACAAAACCACTTTGGAAACTAGGATCTAGCCCTTTCATCTTCATAGATGGATCTATCTGTAAGATTTAGATTTGTTTATATTAAAATATTAGGCTAGTTATGATAGTTCAGTGTTTGTTTGTTTGATTTGATTTGTTTGGTTGGAACAGTGAAAATGGGCCATTTGGGCAAATGGAGTCACAGTTTTGAATTGATAAAATACAAGGTTTACCAAGCTAATATTGCAGGGCAGGGTAGGAAAATTCACTGGATCTTCAAAGATTTAAGGTATGGAGGAGATGAAAAGATCTAGAAATCCAATAAACAACAGAGCAATTAAGAATTTTGATTTTAATCTTCAATGGAAAACACATAAATTATTCTTAAGCCAGAGACAAAGTGTACATTTAAACAAATTATGTCCTTTATCTTCTTAGAATAATTTAGGAAACAATGGTGATAATAGAAGGAAACAAATTAACAAGGAAATATGCACTTCACCAGTAAAGTCGACACAAGTATGGTTGGGACCGATGGGTAGGATGCCACATCAAGCATTATCATGTGTTGGCCTTATGTGGATGATGACATTCCCCTACATTTGCCTATCATTCGTTCAACTAAAATTAGCTCAAGGGAGGCAATGGTAGAACATGCCTATGGTTGGGTCAAGATGGTAGAATATCACCTATGATGAAAATGAACACTTGACATTTCACACTTCACTTGGTGCATGGTTTGGGTTCAATCATGACACATTGGTTAGTCATAGTCCAAGTGATACAGACAGCTAATGGTTAAGTCCAACTGGAAAGGTCACTGCAACGCCACACAACAAATAGACTTCTTAAATTATAGGAAATTCTCAATGAAACGAAAAATCTAACCCCATAATAACTCACCTCTAAAATAAAATGTTCAATAAAATAAAGTCAATTTTCTCCTCTAGAAACTTCATAATTTTTCAACACCTCATAATTTTCTCAACAAGAAGCCGTTATTGCCAATAACTAAAAAGCTAAGAAAGCTATATATTGCACCAAAGGTGGTGTTGGAGCTATCGATTGCCGAGAAGAGGTGATTTTCATGTGATGCTAAGGTCTTTCCTAGATAAAATATAACTTTTTAATTAATTTTTTACAAAGTTATACGTTGAGGTTTAGAGTTGGAGTCTTCTACTATTCCCACACATGAAAACACCTTGAGGCCGATCTGTATGACCATACTATGTGTGGATAATAGTGTAGCAACCTCCAAACCCTAATAAAACCCTAAATTTGTACCTCATATTTTCGTTGCTCTCTCCAACCTTCCCCAAGTCGTTGTTGAATCGTTGTGTCCTCTCCTCCAGGTAAGTGCTTCTTATCACCTCCTTGTTTTTGCGATGATGATGATGATATGGAAACAAGTGACAACTAACCAATTCCCATTAGCAAAGGAAATGCCTTCTCTTTCATTTGCATTTCCTAACAAATTCCATATAACATTCCCCAATATTTGCACCCAAATGTCAAAGAATGTGGTTTAACACCCAAAGAATTTAAAAATCCTTTAGACATGACAATCATTTACTTCATGCAAAATCGAGCCAGATCTTGAGAGAGGTTTTGGAGTTCTTAAAAGGTTGTGGTTTGACCACCCGTGACCATATTCAAAGGGTGGTCATTTACAACCCTAAGTTCTTGTTTCGTAGTGTTGAAAGAAATATAAACGCTAAGCTCACTCTCCTTGTGACTTTCATGAATGAAGAGGATATCTGCAAACTACTTATTGCTCATGCAAAGATATTTGATGCTAGATAAGATAAGATAACTTTATTAATGTATAACAAATGGCCACAAAAGTAGGTCTATGAGATTGAAGAATACAACAAGTATGAATACAATGTGGGAGTGCAAGCACATCTCCTAGAGAATGTCGAAAATGACACAATGAAAGAAATCTGCAGTAGTACAACCTCAAAACACATGTATATGACCATGAAAAAGGTACAATGATACAAAATACTAAGTGAGTTTGTCCAAGACTAGAAAAGTGGACAACTCAAGACTCTGTCAAGATAGAGAAAGTGAGGGAGAGATTTGACAACAAGGTCGATGTCAAGGTCTCCCAAGTCTGATGGCCGAGGGCGAGGGGGAAAACTGGGCATTGACTCGTTTTCAGAGTCCTTTGGAACCATTAGGGGTCCGGCTACATGATCCTAGCGGGATGTAGGAGTAGGGGACACTCCTAGCATCCGAGGACGAAATAAAGAAACTTTGGATAGATCTATGGTTGCTCCTCTGGATCTGGGGGGTAAGTTGACGGACGAAAGGCGTCTTGCTTTGGATATGTTTGGAGCTAATCCCTTTAACTCTCTAAGGATGTATGGATAGATGTATGGTTGAGCACCTTCGAACTAGTCTTGATGATAACGATCTATCTCCTAGAGGGGGAGGTTGAGGAGGGACACGAGGTCTCACCAATATATTGTCTGGTGCACTATGGGACTCTACCTCCCACTTGTTGTTGCGATCTGATGGATCAACATGAAAGTATGAGGCGATCATCTCAGTTAACACAAGGCAAGGCATGAGATCTGTGGCTGAATATCTCTTTGATGAAGAGGGCTAGGCATCTGGTCATGGTATAGGATGAAAGTAGAGAGGGGTCCCTCAAGTCCCCAAAGAAGATAAGCTTAAATCCACATTTTCACTTTTGCAAAGATTAGGTGTCAAAGGTAAAAAATTGTGAGAGTTAGTGGCAAAGGAGCCTCGTTTTCTCATGGCTTCCTAGGAAAAGGTTTTGGAGTCATTTAAAGACGGTGAGAATTTCGGGAACGAGAAGGGATCAAAGATGTTTGCTTGTGTTTTGCATAGTATTTTGGGAGTAGGGAAATAAAACATAGATAGAAGACTACGTTGTTTGAGTAGTTTATGTTTATCATAAAAGCAAGTTTCCGAAATATTAAAGCGGCAACCGGTGATTCTGAGGTTTAGAGAGGAAAGTTTAAAGCGTCAGGTAGATTTTCTGATCAAATCTGCAGGACTTACATTGGGCGATTTTGCTAAGGATCTAGTTATGTTTGGATACAGTTCGGAGAAGAGGGTGATTCCTCGCTATAGAGTAACAGAGGCATTGAAGTCAATGCGAGTGTTGAAAACAAATATGCATCTACGACAGATTCTTCGGATGACAGAAAAACGTTTCTTAGAAATATATGTTGATTCGAATGCAAAATCTTTCAGGCTGCTAGATATTTACCACTGATAGGGCCATGCAGAAAGTAATTAAAGGGCGTGGAGAATGCAGGGATGCTATCGATGATGGCATGGAGCTGAATTTTGAGAAATGGCAATAGATTTTTGTGGTCATCCAGGGCCTGGAGTTGAAATTGGAATTCCCAGGAAGATGGTGAACGCAATGCATGGAATTCAGATAAGAAAATTGCAGAGATTCAAGGAAATATGAAGATCAACATCATGGGCATCTGTTTCAATGGACAAAGGGACAGATGGCTCAAATCTCCATCAGATTCAAGGGGACATCACCAACATGGATACCAGAATCTTCAATGAAACCAAGCTCGTATGCATATCTCAGTATGTCGCCCAGAATGGACTGTAGATAATATGGCTATTCATCAGCAACCAAGAGGACTTGTGGGTCACAGATAAGTTTTTTTAGAAGGAAGCAAATTTTGTCATTTAATTATAGGAGTTTCAGAATTAAGTCTGTTGTTAGTTTTCGTATGGATGATCTTGGCCCATGGGAATCTTATGAACAGTATGAGATAGTAGCATGGTTAGGAAGAGTACCACCAGACATTTATTTTTGGATTGTGAAATTCGTGAGAGAAGTTGAGGATAGACAGAAATCCTATTTTTGTAAGCTATACGTATTCTCATATCTGTATATGTGACTCTATCTCTCTCTCTATATATATCCTCTTTCCTAGCAAAAATAAAAGGAGACGTGCATGGAATGTGTCTCTGTTAATAGCATTCAGAAAGGTTAAGAGAGTTGGTTAGTTGTTTCAATATGCCTTTTCCTGTGCACTGGTTTCTCTTTTTCGGCCAGAGAATCTCTCGTAAAGGCCTCCTTTTTGACAGTTCTATGACTTCCTGGGCAGAAGCCATATAACTGTCAGTGAAGATTTTTGAGAAGCAGATTTGATAGTATTGCTTTATTATTTTTAATTTTAGGTACAATCTCCTTCCTTCCCTCTATTTCCTTTATATGTAAAATCACTAATTAGACTTCTTAAACCAGCATTGGAAAGACAAATAACAGATATTGATTTATTATTAATCCAACAACTTCTGTTTTTTGTTGTGAATTTGCATTTATTGAGAACCTGTCTATTGTTTGGTTCAGCTCCTTCAGTGCATGATGGAAGGATACCTCATGAAAGAGAGATTTCAGTAACAATACATTAGTCATAGAACCATAAGGATTCAAGGTTCATCTCCTTCAATGCATGATGGAAGGATACCTCATGAAAGAGAGATTTCAATACCACTACATTAATCATAGAAACATAAGAATTCAAATTCCTAGTAGCCCACATGCCATTCATCCAAGATATCACAACACAAGATTTGAATCACCCATAATATTCACATCCTTAAGCCCCATTTCCAATGCTAGTCATTAAAATGGTTATTGCATGAATCTCAAATTCATTATTCATCTTTATCCCCAAGCCACATTAGAATTGGATCCATCTAGAATTAGTGAAGTGCAAGGTGCCGCTTGCTCCACTCACACTAGGTTTTTCTAGTGAATTCCCTTCAAAGAACCCAAATGGTTATCTCTCTAATTCCAATTCTTGGAGTACCCTATGTTTGTAATTTGTGAAGTGTCCATATGCCTTATAAACCCCTTCTATCTCGTAAAAGATTCATTTTTTGAGAAAAGACCTTATCCTTAAAATGATAAGCATTTCACACTAACCATATAGCCCAAAATACAAAAAACAAACTAAAAGTGATTAATGATCCCACCTAATTTGATTGTCCTCCATCTACCTTGTCATAGCCTCTTCCATTGATATTCCATCACATCCGCCATTGCCTCCTTTGAGCCTTTTCATCATTGACCATACCTCTTTTATGACAATGGCATGATAGAAAGATAGTGTCAACAAAGTCCCTATGTTACTTGTGAAGGCCACACCTCCCTACTATATTTCATGATTTCTTATGCAAATTATCCTAGGTGAGTATTAGTATTATATTAATTAGGCATAACTACATGTTACGAGGAAAATCTCTCTATGGCTAGGGGTAAACCAAAACAGATGGAAATAACTACAGAAATCAACTCTAATCTCAAGTATGTTATATAAACAAATATGCTAACAAGACAAGATAAAGAGCCTACCTCGTCCATACATTCGATGAAGTCCGTCGTTGAGCACTTGACTCAAAGCAATACACCCACAATTTGTCCTCAACAACCAAGAAACGCAAGCATATGGTGATAATATAAAATGCTAGCACATTCAATAGCATAATCCATCAATATTCATAATAAATATGCCCATGGAATAACAATTCAAATATTTGCAAGATATTAATTGGACAAGAAAAGAGTATTTCTATTAAAATGTAATCAACGAAGTGAATGAATTACAAACTTCCGTGTCGGCACGGTTCGGAACCGAGAAACTAAGTCCCTTCCAGCTGGGCCTCCACCAAAGGCAAGCTCATATAAGAGAGACAATGAGGTTCTCAATCATGTAGGGAAGAGCTTGGGGGCTAAACAATGTGTTTAGACTTAAAAGGATAAAGGGATGTAGACTCAATATGAAGTGAATAATTTCTCCAGAGTAACTTTGCTCTCAAAGTTGAATTCTTCTCTTCTTTTCCATAGCTCGGATTTGACCTATTTATAGCCTTCAATTGGAACTGAAGGGCCGAGTCGGATTCCAGTATATGGAAGGTCAAGGATCATGGATCTCGTGACATGGCATGGAAACTCGACTCCATTTTTTAATTTTGGGCACAAAACTCAATGTACGCAGGCTGTAGTGGTGCAACCTATGTATACACATGCTGTATAATAGGTAGGGCGTGTATATGTGGAAAAATATTGTTTTTAGCTTTGGGATTTGCAAAAAAGGACTTCAAGTCTGCATAGGGAAATGGAAAAAGGCCTTCTGAGAAAATTTGCATAAGGTGAGACAAATCTTGCTATAACAGATGCCCCCTAACGTGTGAGGTCAGAGGAGTATCTGTGATGGCCGAAATACATTATAATACCCAGAAGTGGAGTAATGGAGACCCAGTTGGATGAACTAGTTGCTCATGAGAATATTACAATATGCACTGACTTTGCGCACATGGCTGTGAATTTGAATTACACTTCAAATCCATGTGAAAATATACCAAACAGTTGTTCATGGCCATGAATAGGCAATACAAAGGTGGCTATATGCCAAAGATTGTCATAGTCATGAACAAGACCCAGTAAAACCAGTCTCAAAATCAATCTGAGATATTTGTATACAATGGAGTACAATTTGATATCCCATGGTCACTGAAGTCACATAGGTACTAGACCAATGAAAGATAGCAACAACTCATAAAAGTTGCGACTATGAACTGATGTCTTCAAGTCTTCTACGCAATCTGCTAAAGGTGCAAGTCTACATCGTGTGAATAAAGGAGTTGAGGTCAAACAAAATGAGACTTTGTTTGATTACCCGTCATTAAGGTATACCGTTAACAAATGCGAGACAACCTACCAATAATGAAAGTAGGTATCAAGGCACCGAGTACATTCTTACAAGTGTGAATAGAGGTGTCGAGGTCGAACACTTGAAGAATCCATCAATCAGGAGACATTGATGTATTCCCAACTGTCGATGGCGAGAGAACCTGCCACTAATGATTGCAAGCCTCTAGGTACTCATAGGACTCTAGGTCTCGTCTCCAGAATAGATGAGTTGAAGTCGATGGAAGGAGACTCGTTGAAAGAGAGCATTGAGGCATCTCTCATCATTCAACACGAGGTACAAAGCAAGAGCTTGATGATTTGGAGGAAATCGGACGAAGAACATGTTCACAAACCAATGACCCTGTGCGTCTTTCACATGTGTCAAAGCAAGCGGTACACGAAAAAGACCCTCCGAAATAGAAACCAATAAGGAAAATTGCTGACAAAGGCGAGGAAAACACCAATAAGGCTAATGATATCCAAGACACTACACGAATCCCAATGTGCAAATGGATTTATTGTCGTTGAACACAAGGGAAACCACCCAGTCAATGACCAATGATGAAATGTCGACTGTTGGGTTCAAGGTTACCTACCAATTAGGAAAGTAGGACGAGGGTGCACAATATGACTACAACTTCATGTAATTTTGAGACACAATGAGGGTATGGCGGACATGCAAAGTCAAGAGTTCTGAGGAGTGGCCGACACAGGTTTATAGACATCCTTTGAACAAGAGCATGAGACATATGGAAGACTCTGGCAGCATAGACTCAATGATGAAACTTTGAGATACAGGAGGCATCAATCAAACTCTCCATAGGGACTGGAAGAGTAATCAGTCACGGGAGAAACTCTACGTAATGAGCTCAACTTCCTAATGTCATTCTAAACACAAAATTTTGATGACAAGTGGACTCAAAAATTTTGTGCTCTGTTCAAAGGCGACACCACTGCTGCCAATATAAGATAATATTCTTTTTCCGCCCGTCTTTTTTTGTTTATTCATAGTCAAATGAATGTTATGATACAGAGGAGGAAACAAGTGTCGCAAGTAAGAAATCTAGTTGTAGTAGTGGAACATACATATGCTCAATGCAAGGAGGTGCATGCAGGAGATGGACACTCGGGGGAATGTTTCCTCTTGGGTATAGGGTGTCAAGCTGCAAATGATATAGACCAGGCTCTGCTTGGCCGATGATGCAAATTGTTGAGGTGAAAGGCTTATAACGCAAAAGCGAGAACCGACAATAGGCTCAATACTGCAAGTAAGAGAATGAGATGCAATTACAACTTAACGCCAAAAAATGTCATTTTTCGTAATCTTAGTCTACTTGGTTTGAAAAAGGGATAAACTTGCACCAAATAGACGTCCTTTCAAATCCAATTTACGAGTGTGAAAGAGACAAGTTCACTAGGCAATCTTTTCACTTTTTGAGAGAGTCAGAAAAGAGCTTAAATCAGACTCGCGACCTTTCAAATCCAATTAACAAGTGTGAAAGAGACAAATTCACTCGACAATATTTTTGTTTTTTAAAAGAGTCGGAAAAGAGCTTAAATCATACTCGAAAGATGTTGTTCTAAGTAGCATGTAAGGGGGGAGGCCAAGGCTCCCGTGCAGGACTTCTATTGAAAGTCAACAACTCACAGAAAGATGACACAAGCTTGGTAAAACCCAAAGTTTTCCAAGTCGAGGAGGATAAAATACTGGCACATGTTACCTTATCTACAATATATCAAAGAATACCCCTTATCTGGAAGGCTGTAGAAGAAGGAATGCGATACCCCACAAGACCATCCCAGTCAAAAGAAACCTCCCAAAGACTTGGAGGGAGAGTACTCGGAGAGAGTAAAACTCGACCTTGTTTAGAAGGTGCAGGACTAGAAATGCTAAGGATATGGTCGAAGGACACATCACCCTCCAAAAGAAGAGTGGGATTGACCGAAGATTGCATCGGTAATGTCACTTCCTTAGGCTTGTCACTCTCCAAGAGAAGAGTGGGATCGATCGAAGATTGTATCGGTGTGACCACTTCTTCAACCATTGGTTGAATAGGATGCAAGACAACAAGGTTGAGAGATGTATCACTCCCAAAAATAGGAGTGGTGTCAGTTGAAGATTGCATCGACACGACCGTTGGTTGAACAGGATGCGAGACAACAAGGTCAAGAGACACATCACCCCCAAAAAGAAGAGTGGTGTCAGCCGAAGATTGCATCGGCATGACCGTTGTATCAACCAAAGAAGGTTGGGAAACCAAAGATGAATCTGAATCTGAAGGGACCCCAGGTAAGGACCATGTTTCTTGTACCGCAACAGTAGCAGGGCACAAACAAGTAAGGTGATATCCTTTGCAAAGCCTACAAAGGAACTTGGGCTTACGTCTTACATGTCTAGGCTTCTCAATCATATGAATGCCCCCAGCATGAATTGTTGTGGTTGGTGACATGCTCCCAGCATGACTTGCAGAGGCTAGTAGCAAATCTCCAACATGACTTGAAGAGGTTGGTGATGAATGCCCAACATGACTAGCAGAGGTTGGTGACAAACCTTCAACATGACTAGCAAGGGTTGATGATGAATCCCCAACATGACTAGCAGAGGTTGGTGATGGATGTGCAGTGTGACTAGCAATGACTAGAGTGGTGCCCCCAGCATGACTTGCAGCGACTGGTTGTTGGTATTCACCATGGCTTGCAGAGGGTGTCGACCAATCTGCAACATGACTAGCAGAGGTTGGTGATGGAACTTCAGTATGACTTGCAGTGACTTGACTAGTGGCAGTGGTTAGTTGTGGCATTTGAGACCAAGGTCTAGGGAAAGACTGGTTTTGGGAAATTGCAGGCCATGAAGGATTTTGGTATACACCATGGCCATTTACGGAAAGATAGTATCCTCCTCCAAACTGATTCATAAAGGGTTGTATGGGCATCGATATCGAGGAAGCCTCTTGCGCAGAGAAAGAAACATGACAAGGGTTACTCATGTGAGGATATATGTTGCCCCCAGATGAAGGAACTTCATGAAGGGGGTTGCCCATACTATAAAATTGACTACCCCCAGATGAAACACCTGAGGACAGATGGAGACCCGCCATGGGAAAAGCGTTCATAGGAACCGACATAGCGGAAGAAGGGTAGATGGACGGAGTGTAATAAGTAGAATGCCTGCCATTTGAGCACTTGCTCCTGGAAAAGTGGATCCGTAGGAAGGAAGATTCCAACCTCCTACCATAAGAGTTGTTTGAGGGATATGACTCCCACCAAACGAAAAGGGAGAATAAGGAGGCATCATGCCCCCAGACCCAAAACTAGGATTCACATAAGGAGACGAGCAGAGGATGGAAAGTGCGAAGACATGTCTTGCATACCATGAGGAAAATGATTAGAGACCCAAGGCATTGACTGAGTATCATAATTTTGCATGCCATTATGAAATACAGACAGATTCATCCCCATGAAATGAGTGAAAGTCATGGAGGAGGTAGCGTTAAATGTGGGAGCCAAAGGGACTCCACTATCCATGATAATGGAAACTCACGGCTCAATATAAAATCCTAAGGTCAACTAATAATCAAAGAGCACACCAAAATGAAATAAACAAAAGGCCAATATGCACACAAACAGGATAAAGTGGCTGACAGGGGCCTCCCTCCCTCAAGTAGGTATGCCTCGCCCAAGAGGGGCTTGAGACTCCTTGCTAAAGATCGGAGGTATCAAAATCAATGATAAGGGCCCTCATGGGATTAACAACCAGTCGGTCAAATCCCCCCAGACAGGTAATCCTCCATAAAGGTTGTATGTTGTCCGACCCTTATCTGACCCAGGGTACTTGCAGAATAACCCCTGCAAGTAACCTATGTGGTACCTATGTCAAGAAAATAAGCAACCATGATATAATCGATGCACAAGTGAACAATCATAAGTCAGGTCCACCGTATGGGCAGGGTAACAAAGACCGAAACCTAGAAAGCACCGCCTCTCACAGAGGTAAAGGCACTAGCAAGATCCCCATATACGAATAGATCCCCAAAAATATATCTGACACTAAGAAGGTATTGAGGGGATATCCCCTCAACCAACCTATGCGACCTCGTGCTTAAGTCCGGTGTAAGTGGAGCCTCCTGACGTCACCAATTATACAATGGATTTCACCACTCCTTTAGTCAGACACATATGTTGATTTAATAGCCTTGGAGAAGTTTACTCACAAAATTCTATTCCAAGGCTCTAAATCTTAAGCTAGTTTGTGCACCCTAGAAAATAAATTTGTTTCTAATCAATTTTAAATTATCGGCATTGCTTTTAGTGGCCTTACTTGCTCAAAAAAGGTGCGGTCATGAAACTAATGATGTTATGACTCAACAAGTAAAATAAATGAATATGAATAAAATGCAAAGTCCTAACTTCAATTCTCAATAAATGATAAGCTTTTCCAAATGAAATTTTCAATTTAGTTCTGCAATTTCAAATAAGATGCAATATTTCTATACATGTACTAAGATCAATGATAAGGACCCAAAAGATCAAATGCCAACAATGCAAAATGCCTAATATTTTTGTATTTTCAATATAAAAGAATGAAAATGCAAGGACTAAATAACAACTTGATATAAAAATTCTATTGTATGTAAACAAAGACAAACCAAGTAGGATATCAAGAAGCAAACACTCAGCCCAAGATGCAAGGACAATCAAATGAAAAGGATGATGCGAAAGGCACCGCCCAAAAGCTCAACCAAAGAAAGGTTTCCTATCATTCTGTAGACACTTAATAGACATAACAGAGACCCAAGAAGACTCAACAACCATCAAAACTGACCCAACAAACATCAAACCTAGCAACCAAACAAAAAAGGGTGATGTACACGACTATTCAGGAGAAAAATGTGTATATACGCCTCTTGCAGAAGGAAAGCAGACGTATGTACATGACTATCAGGTAAAAATCCGCGTATATGTGTTAAAACACAACTAGGCTAAGGAGAAGGCTAAGAAACTTAGACTCATAATGAAGAGAGGCTGTCAAGCAGTCAGACGACAAGAAACTCAATATAAACGAGAGCAATCGAAGGAGAAAAACACTCCAAACCCCCAAAAGAAGATTCAATCCCGAGTATGGTCGCCAATTCTGTTACGAGGAAAATCTCTCTATGGCTAGGGGTAAACCACAATAGATGGAAATGACTGCAGAAATCAACTCTAATCTCAGGTATGCTATATAAACAAATATGCTAACAAGACAAGATAAAGAGCCTAGCTCATCCAGAAGTTCGATGAAGTCCACCGTTGAGCACTTGGCTCAAAGCAATACACATGCAACTTGTCCTCAACAACCAAGAAACACAAGCATATGGTGATAATATAAAATGTTAGCACATTCAATAGCATAATCCATCAACATTCATAAAAAATATGCCCATGGAATAACAATTCAAATATTTGCAAGATATTAATTGGACGAGAAAATAGTATTTCTAATAAAATGTAATCAGCAGAAGTGAATGAATTACAAACTTCTGTGTCGGCACGGTTCAAAACCGAGAAACTAAGTCCCTTCCAGTTGGGCCTCCACCACTTCAATCCTCCACCAAAGGCAAACTCATATAAGAGAGACAATGAGGTTCTCAATCATGTAGGGAAGAGCTTGGGGGCTAAACAATGTGTTCAGACTTAAAAGTATAAAGGGATGCAGACTCAATGTGAAGTGAATAATTTCTCAGAGTAACTTTGCTCTCAAAGTTGAATTCTTCTCTTCTTTTCCATAGCTCAGATTTGGCCCATTTATAGCCTTCAAGTGGAACTGAAGGGCCGATTCATAACATTTCCAGTATATGGAAGGTCAAGGATCATGGATCTTGTGACGTGACATGGAAACCCGACACCATTTTTTAATTTTGGGCACAAAACTTGATGTACGCGGGCTGTAGTGGTGCAACCTGGGTATACAGATGTTGTATAATAGGTAGGGCGCGTATATGTGGAAAAATATTGTTTTTAGCTCTAGGATTTGCAAAAAAGGACTTCAAATCTGCATAGGGAAACAAAAAAAGGCCTTTTGAACAAATTTTCATAAGGTGAGGTAAATCTTGCTATAACACCACATAAAATTCCTTGATTTTAAGGGTGGTTTGAGCTTCCACAAATTGTGCCACTTTTAGTGCTCCTCTCTGTATTTTTAATGATAGCTTCCTTGTATCCAATGTTTAATTTTTATGTTCTTCCTTCCTTGTTGGGGGACCATACTATTGTACCCTAATTATCCTCGAAGCCTTGTTGTTGCAAAGATTAGTGTTTCCCTATAATTGCTCCTATTCACCTCAACCACCATCTAGATCTAGATGCCCTACCAACCTCCATCCTCAATGCCATAATCCTTGATTTTCCTTATCATAAACATCTAAAAGGAAGAAAATACCCTTGTTATACATATGATTTAGCAATCCTTAAGATAAATTTAGTACACCAAGGCCCCCTATTCATAGTTATATTCCTCTTCAAACCCTTTTTTCATCTCCAATCAACAAGCCAAGCTCTCTTCAATGATGTTATGATAATCTAGCTTCCCATTGAATATAATGGCCATATGATTTCTTAATTGGCATCCTTATCCATTCTAATATACTTATTGGGTAGATGTATTTAGCTTTCATTAATTCCGGTCATAACCCTTAGGTTGTCATTATTTTCCATATTTCTTTGGCTACTAAATCCCTTGAGAATTAAATCAAATTCTTCAATCCCCACTTCCTTGTCTACTTTGGTTTAGTCAAGTGTTTCTATCTAACTAAAGGGATGCTTGTTTTGTCCTTTTTTCCAACCCACAAACCCTTGAAGCACTCCTCCATGATTTTGTTCAATTTAAACTTGGGGATGAATGTCATCGCAATCCAATACACATAAGTAGCCTGAGTGATTTTTATTTGCCAAAATCTTAAAATATCATAAGAAACTAGAGTACACACCATGTACACCAAATGGGAGTATGGAGCACAAATCCAAGATAGATAAGAGAGATGAGTTACACAATAACTTAAAGAATAGGAGAATCTCCTCCAAATACCCCAATACATACATACATCAAAATCACATCTTCCCCTCAATAATTACTGCACGATCTCTATATATACCTATTCACTCATTCCACATGTGTACCTTTCATTAGTTCGACCACTATTACGTATACATTTACCCCATTATTTATACATTTAACACCAGATATGCCCCCCTTGGAATCTTATAATATACATTTAACCCCTTATATGGCCCCCTTGGGTTATATCATAATGCCCTCCTTCAAAAAGCTTTGTCCTCAAATATTTGCAGTTAAATGTTTTACATTTGATGGAACCAAGTAATATGGTTTTCTTATGTTCTTGCTTTCTTCTTTCCATTGATGGTGATCCATCCATCCAAACTCAATTCTTTTCGGCCTTAATCCTTGATAGTTGGTTGTTGCATAATTTTCTTTTCCTTGATTCCATGTATTGTTGTTGTAACTTCTCCAATTTTTGTAGTTGTTGATTTTTTATAATATCATGCTAAATAATGGTTTTGTGATGCCCTATTTCATGAATATTGATGAGTATTCCATCTTCTTCCTTGGTAATGCTGATATTGATCTTCTTGTCTTCCTTGAAATCTTTTTTGGTAATGAGGGTGTCGATATAGCTTCACATTTGATAGTTTTCCTTCATTCTACACAACCATATCATTGGCCTTCTTTCTCCTTTTGAAGTTGCAATGTGAGCCTATCTATCAAATTCTTACTCCTTTTTTTCAATTATAAATTGCATGTCTAATTTTACCTTGTTAGTATTTAGAGCTTCTTCAACCTTTTTGCAAATTTTCTCTTCATTTTTTTTGGTAGTATTCTATTCAATTTTTGTGGTAATATCTTCATCATAGTCTTTGAGTTAGACTCTTGTAAACACCTTTTTACATTCTTAACATCATTAAGAAGGTTTTGATTATGCTTACACAACCTTTTGATTTCTTCATCTTTATTTTTCAATTCTTCCATTGACTCATCCTTTTCTAATATTTTCTTGTTTTAATTCTTAAACCCCCTTTCATCAATGATTGGTTAATGGATTGCATCTTGGCCAACTCATCACCATTCTTTATAAGATCTTCTTTTAGCTCTTCACTATCCTTCTACGATTTGGAAATTTTTTCCTTCGGTTTGTTTAGTTCAACTTGAATTTTATGCATCTTATTCATTTTTGTTTCATTTATCCATCTATCAATGAAGACTTTTTGAAACTCTTCCCACTTATAGCCTTTGGTGTCCTTATGTAGACTTGCCTTCAAAATATTTTTTTGCAAACACAAGACTTAAAGTTTATTCCTTTGCAATATTAAACCATAGGATCAATTTCATCTTCATCTTCATCTCCTCTAAATATATGTATTGTTTTTTATTATTAATTGAGGTCTAACACAAACCCTCCACTTACAACCTCAATCTGTTAACAATAATGCTCTCAAATAGTTATGATCATTTTTCTAGTACATTCTCCTATGTTTTCTCTTTCCAATGGATTTTGAATCACCTTAATCATACATCCCAATGAAAAGTTATGATAATTTTAAGTTAACATACCTTTTAAAACCTTGATTTGGAGATTATCCTATTGGTTGAACTTTATTATGATGTATCTCTATAATGTTGGCACTTCTAAGTCTAAAATTTTGGCATGTGGTATCTCAATATGTCTTCTCTATATTGTCATAGATTTGACCAACTTGTAATGTTCCAAGTGAAAGTTATGGTAACTTTTCCAAAACTTGTTGATATTTTTCCCTTTTAGGAGAGCTAAATTGTATGGCCTACCACGTATCCAATCTTTTAGATTTGATTCTAAAATTTTGTCTTGGGACGTTATGCTCTATCTTATTTCCACTAGAACTAGTGGCATGCAATTTGGACCTCTCTAGAATCAAATATGACTATTTTACCAAGAACACCTATTTGAGACTAGTTTCGGGACTAGTAAAAAATCTTAACTTCCATAGAATATAACTTGAAAATTATAGTGAACCAAAATCTTTATTTTTATTTTTATTTTTTATCATAGGTACTTTGCTATGTCTCCTTAGCACCATAAAACTTCCTATATCTAACAATTTCCTAAAACAAAAATTTACAGTGAAAATGGTAAGATCACTTGTTTTGAAAGAGTCAATAGGGACTGTATACTTTGATAACAAATGTTATGATCCAAAACCTTAAAATATCATAAAAAACTAGAGTACATACCATGTACACCAAATGTGAGCTTGAAGCACAATTCCAAGATAGATAAGTGATCTAAAAATGAAGAAGACTTGTATTCTTGAAAATATTTGCAAGTTAAATTTTATGTGTTAAAATGAAAATGGATCAACTTTGCAACACAACTTTAATAGGATTTACTCATTCAAGATGCATATAAACATCAGCAAAAACAGTGAACAGAAAACACATAACACAACAAATGATAAAGGAGTTCACCCCTTTCTTGGGCTACATCTCCTGGTCCAGCTTCCAATGGATCATTTGTATTATTTGCTCAAAGTGCTCAAAAATGTGCTTTACAATGCTCAAAATTCCAAATAGACTTCTCCAATGGCTTCAGAACGTCCAAAAACCCCTAGTTGGGCTTTTTCGACACCTCGTTTGGCCAAAAATTGAAGAAGATAGGCTTCCTGGAAGTCCCCCCTTAAAACTTGTTGTCTCTGCATCTACAAAATGCACCCTTGTTGGCTCAACCTAGCCCACACGCACATTTAAGTGTAAAAACTTAGCACCGGATGCAACCACATGAACTGTGCAAACTGTAGGACAGTTACGGGCGCACCTAGCCTCTAACCGTCAAGGGCAAGGTCGTATGACCCATGTGACCGCACACAAGTATAAACATAGGCTCCCATTCCACAAGCCAGTGGTCAAAGGACAAATGGTGGGTCGTTTGTATAACCGTTGGAACCAAAACAAAACACAACCGCGCGCGCGTGCCGAATGGTATAGCATTGGGTCATATGTTAACACAATGTGTGACCAAGGGTTGGGGCTAAGCCCCAGCCCGATCGCGCCCCAACTATACACATATGCAAACATATATAAATATTTTTCCACATATATAACAAGGAACAACTAGTGGCGCACCAGTTGGCGGCTCTTCCCAAGTCTCTCCCCCCTGCCTGGAGGTCGTGAGGTCGACTCTGGTCAACAACATAATTTTAAACCAATGTATATATGACACGTGGTGGTCATTGACTGGGCCACGTATCATCATCCCGTTCATTGCAAACATGCCATGTCACATGCCAATTGTCCAAATAACTACCTGCCACGTGTCGTACGGCTTACCACATCAGCGTTCGTACGGACTGTACAATCAACACCCTTTTTTTTTTACCTGTTTGTCATTTTGAACAGAATGCGATATCTCTCACTCCCGACGTCTGTTTGAACCCAAACAAGTTGCATTGGGTTCGTAACGATGAGGCCTACACTCTCGTTCGATTTGAAGCGATTCCAAACACTTTGAATTTTTGAGCAAAATTTGATCCCCTGGATCACACCTCCCCATTGGAAAGCTTTTGGACCTCCAAAAGACTATTTTCAGTCTATCTGAAGATGAGGGTATAGCTCCCT
>ML848700.1:9890-33326 GCA_009831015.1 Picea engelmannii
GGCTATGTGCTTATCCTCATAATCCCATATCATTGTGAATTTCCACTTAGTATCAATCCCAATATTAACCTGCTTTGTTTACATCGACTCATGATAATAAATTGGGCCACTAGACCCTGATATCACTCGTATATTGGACTTGTGATTTCCATCTATTTCCTCAAACCATAGGTTCCATAGGTCCTCAATGGGGTTGATACCAACATATGCATCTATGGATTCCGTGTCTGTGGATATCTCATCTACGGTAGATGGCTCTATGTCATTTTTCTCTATGAAACCTATAGTCATACACTGCAGGTGGTCTAGTTGTGGGTAGAAATGAATGCATCATAGCACTCCTACATACATTGTTGCCAACCCATGTCATTGAAAAGTAATGTAAAACCTTTCTCATATTTTTGACCAATATTGTGTGTTTTTTCATCTCCTCCTATAGGTACTAGTTTCTTAACAATGGCTCTAAGGTGTGCACAAATTTATTCCACTACAAGGAGAAAACCTTCTAGCGGAGTTTTTTACCAAGCTTACCCTAAAAATGCATCCCTCATATGTTTATAGTGGAGGTGTTTATTGAAGGCAGAGGTTTTTACGAAGGGTTTAACACCGATGTGCCTAAGTCGACCATGTGCACCGGTGAACCTAAGTTGAACATGCGCACGAGTGCTCCTAAGTTTATCATGAGAACCAATTCTCTTACAAGTTACAAACCATAACACCCTGGTGCTTAACAAATAAAGCACACCCATAACTGTTATTAATATAAAATACTAAAATATTTGCAATGCTCCCTCAATAATAAAGTGCATCAATGCTTCCCCAATAACAAAGCACATTAGTGCTCTCCCCAATAACAAAGCTCATTGGTGCTCCAAAATATAATGCCCTGATGCTTTTGATAACCACTATTAATATAAAATATTAAAATATTGTTTTTTATTTTGTAAAAAATAAAATGCATTGTGGTACTCCCCAATAAAAAAGCTCCCCGATGCTCCTCCAATAACAAAGTGCACTGATGCTCCCCCAATAATTAAGCACACTAGTGCTTCTCCAATAGAAAAGCGCACCAATGTTCCCCAATAACAAAGTGTACAAGTTATTCCCTAATAACAAAGCACATTGATGCTCCCCCAATAACAAAGTGCACCTCTTCTCATATAACAAATGCATTGGAAAAATCAAATTTTAAATAAAAGAAATTAATTTAAAAACCATAAAACTTCCAAGCTACACTTAGAAACCAATATAGCCCCAGTGTGTTTCGGTTAAAAAAACGCACCAGTGCATATTGCATCGTTAAAGGGCAAAATAAAAAAAATTACCAAATTGAATTAATGCATTGAAATATACAACAAAATAATGAGCAAAAATTTTATATTTTCAAAATGCATGTGTTTATAAATTAAAACCCTAATCATTGTTTCATTATTTTTCCAAAATTTAGAGGGGAGACTTGTGCAAGAGAGATTTACAAGAAAATTCTTTGGAGTGGGTAGATTTTTTTGAAGAGCCAAATTTACATATAGATTTGCGGAGGAGAAATTTCAGGTATGTGATTTTATTCTATTCATCATTTGATTTAAATAGAGTTCAGTGCATTATAAAAACAAAAAAAAAGGTTTCATAGTTACATTTATTATTGAAAGCCTTAGCTTTCTGGTTGTTTCTCTTAGTTTTCCTCTTTATATTTCAGAAGTTGATTTTTTTTCAAGAAATAGATTTTTATAGTGTTTATTTACTTGTATATGGGGAATTTGGTATCTTTTGCAATGGGATCACTCATTGCATTGGATCCCAAACCCCGTTGCTATAAGTTTTCTTTAAAAAAATTCTTTTGTGGTTCGCGGCGCACACTGTACAAGAACAACACACCGGTGTGCATTTTCATGTCAACAACACCAATGCTCCTAGGTTGAACCTACGCACTGGTGCTTTTAAGTCGACCGTGTGTACCTGTGCTCTTAAGTCAACCGTGTGCACTGGTGCTCTTCCCAATAATAAATCACACTTGTTCTCTAAAACATAACACCCCGGTGCTTCCAATAACTGCTATTAATATAAACTACTAAAATATTGTTTTATTTTTATTTTGTAAGAACTAAAATGAATCGAGGTTCTCCCAAATAAAATAGTGCACCGGTTCTCCCCTAATAACAAAGAACACTAGTGCTCCCCCATTAACAAAGTGCACCAATACTCTTCTCAATAACAAAGCACATTGGTTCTCCCCCAATAACAAAGCACACTAGTGCTCATGTTCTTGTCAACAACACCATGGAGTTTAAAATAAAAACAACTTTGTTCACATGTTCAGAAGTGTGAAATAAATATTAATGAGGCACTCGTGCTTATATTAATTAATAGAGCATCAATGCTTCTATTAATTAATAGAGCAACTGCTTCTATTAATCTTATTTTGTAAAAAAAATTCATAGTTTTTGTATCTGATGATTCCTATCATTTTTTGATAGAATATGGTTGATAGAAGTTCAACGAAAAAAACTTAGTGTAGCGAGCATGATGGTAGCTCATCCCAACAAGAGAACAAGGCAAGTTCTTTAAGTTGTATTAAAAAATTAATATCTTTGAATTATTTGTAGATTTAAATTAATGATGTGTGTTGGTTAAGGCATGTCAGGGAAATTCGAAGGGACAAATGAGGGTAAAACCAATATATGTTGTTGGGGATGTCCAAAAAAGTGTAGAAGGAGATGGTAAAAAAAATGAACAAAATTTATCATAAGAGAAACCATCCCAACAATTACAATGTGCATAAAAGGTATGCAATCATTCATTTATTCTTTTGTGTACATAAAATTTAATTATCGCATGAAATACTAATTTTCAATTGTTTTGTTGTAGAAAAGAAAAGAAAAATGCAACCCATTCAAAACATAAGACAAAATGATGAGGAATAAAATGGTTGATGACAAAGTTTGTGAGCACTTAATTTTTTGATCTTACTTAAAATTTCATATTTGTCATGATATTTGTATTTAAATAAATAATTTAAACTCATCCATGGATGTCTTCTAATAGGTGCTAACATGTAAAGAAGAGCCAACTGAATAATTTATAAACATTGAGTTAAGTATGGGTTGTGAGTATATGTTGAAGTATCAAGATTTGATTGAACAATTTCTAAGTAGCTATGTCGTTCAACTTCACTCATTTTATAATTAATGGAACAACAAGAAACCTTTATATTAATTATATCGATTGTGCCTTTTCATGGCATATTAAACATACATGAATTAAAGTATGGATTCCATCCAACATAAGAGATTTTGAGAGATGGCATGAAAGATGGCTTCAAAAGAATGTGTATTTTTTATGAAACGGTCACCGCTATGGTACTTTTTTTTCTTTATGCAATCATGCATATTCTACTATATATATAAATGAAGATATACTTATTACGCTTTATTTCTATGTTTGTAGATGGAACATGAAGAGTTGTAACATCAAAAACAGGTCTATCAAGAAAACATTAGGTTAAATAACCAAGTACAATATCACCTACAAGTGATGAAGAAATGAGGAATGCACACAACTCAAGCATTGATAGAAGTTCAAGTAATGTTGAATGGCAATCAATATAATTGAATGTTATCACAAGTTGTATGTTTTGGAATATTTATCTATGAAAATCAAGAATTTTGTTTAATGTACTTGACATATTGTACCAATCTCATGAGGACATGTTACTAATGAGTGTAACAATTATATGTTGGTTGCATTTTTATTATTGTGGAACTTTACGTTGTCCCATTTTGTATGAAGATGGGTCACTTATTCATATATAATAAAATGTATTTCTTATTTTATTGCAATGTCAAACGTTGTAAAAAGTTGTGTTGATGATTAATTAATATATGGATGATTTACATTGTTACAAATAATAGAGGTATAATCCGTTGGATAATGCATTAATGCAATCATTATATTAAAACACATTAACAACAATATAAAAATAAATATTATTATAACAAATATTTTATTTTGAGATGATTAATTGAAAATTTGTAAAAAAACAATTAATTAAAATATATACATATCATTGCATTGCATTCTTTTGAACTCACTAAACAATGCATTTTTATGAGTTATACGCAGTGGTGCTAAAAATTGTGAGAAAGAAACACTGATTTACGAGACATAATGTTTGATTATATGTGTATCGTTTCAAAATATTCTGATGTGCATGATTACAATACACACCAATGCATTTCATTTCGATGTGCTTTTCATTTACATGTGTGCACTAGTGCTTCTCATTTATGTGCACACCAATGCTTCTCATTTATGTGTGTGCATCGGTGCTTCTTATTTATGTGTGAGCACTGGTACTTTTCATTTATGTGTGTGCACTAGTGCTTCTCATTTATGTATGTGTACTGATGCTTCTCATTTATGTGTGTGAATTGGTGCATTTTTTATGATAAAATAACTGGAAAAAAACCTCTGCTACAACCTTCATTTGCCCAATTTTTTTTAGTTATATGGAACATCCATTAAAGCCTCCACTAAAACATCGGTAGCCAATAGAGGAGATTGTAGCGGAGGTTTTTTTGAAATTTTTTCCAAAAATTGTAACACTAAAAACATTCACAAAAACATCTGCTAGAAGGTGATCGCCTTGTAGTGTGCACCCATTGTTTGATTGGAATAATAGGTTCCATCCAATGACTCTCACAATGATCCACATGTTTAATTGGCTCAAAATTTCCACAGGACCAAAAATATGGATCAATAGAATTGGACTTATCTTATGTTTGAAAGGCCCTTAGATATGGTAGAAAATGAGTTTGCAACACCCCTACTATCACCTCCTATTAATGTAACACTATTTTATATATTTCCCACTAGTGTGTGGAGGTCTCAACTAAAGAAAGGTCCAACATTGCAATTCTATGTTCGAGCATGACCCAGATTTTTACCCGAGACACAAAATATTGTGTATCAATCATGTCATCATGCTTTTAGAATATCCTTCAATTCCATGTCAATCCACTAACATACCTACAATAATGTTCATCACCAAGATAACTATTAACAATCCTCATTCTACCACCAATTAAAGGAGGATTCTAAATCTATTTCAAACGAATAGACTCTACTCCAAATTATCTCTCCATCCACCATAGGTTTAATGTAATCCTCTCAATACCATATATTAAGGTTACAACTGATCCATGATGCCTTCATCCAAGACATCCTCCATGGGATCCACAAAGCTTTCTCATAGTGTAAGGTCCAACAAATGCATGGCTCTGTATCCTCCTTTTTCAAATGACATCCACCTCTACTTTAGATTCACGATAACATAGGTATATGTATTTACATCAATGAGGTCAACCTCCATCTACTAGCTTCCTAATCAGTAAGATTCTCAATTGGTTTTCCAATCACAATTATATCAACAAGTGCAACAAACTTGGCTTTCCCATGAATTCCCAAGGATTCTTTAGCAAGATATTCACCTTAGATCCTAGATCAATCATGACCTTCATTACCTCATATCCTCTAATTAACACATTAAGAAAAAATTATTTCCTTAACTGCCTTATTTTCACCTAGTGTGGTGCTCAATCGATGGTTATGAAATTTTTTCCTAAAACTCACATTAGTAGCTCCTTGAGGCTATCCCTAGTTTGATCATCTTCCCATATCCACATGGAGGTCTTTGACCACCACTAGAGCTCTTCCTCGATCATTTATGCTTGCAAATTTTGACATTTGGTCAGTGGTTGAACCATGGTGCATGGTCTCTATATGTCCTTTAGGTCCATAGTGTGTGCACATACAACTTTGCTCATGAATTCTACCACATCTCATAGAAACTCTATTTAATGCATAGCATCAAACACAAGAGATTTATGTGAATCTTAGTGGATCATCCCTTGATATGTGAATTCCACATCAATGCTTATCTTCACTCCATTAAAGGTGATAATATTGACTCCAATGTACACCTAACTTGATGTAACACCACCAATGATCTATAGTTCAGAATTAACCATGTCTACACCATGTTGTCCTTTGTCCCATGCCTCCCAATTTTATATCAAATCAAGGTAATCCTAAGTGTTATGCTTAGTTTTCTAGCAGTGGTTGCAGTGCGGCTATTACAACTATGGAAAATTACAGGCAATGTGCCCCTCCATTGCAATTATAAAATTGTGTGGTGGAGGACAATTTTCAATATTCCTTGACATTTGATTATCTAGATTATAATTCTGTCCTTATTTTTCACCACCTCCCAAGTCTATTATGAATAGATTATTTTCAAATCTCCTAACAAATGAAAATAATGCATGACAGTAGTCCTTCATATAGTGAGTGTTTACCTTGAAAAATTCACAATATAATACCACCATAGTGTTGGTGTACTTCTGTAGTAGTGGACAATGATGTGGGTCATTCCCCAAGTTCTTGTAGACCTTAAAGATTCCTCCATATAATTTTCTCAACATACTACCATAAATTCATCAACAATTGTTGCAGAATATCTTTGAGTTAAGGGGAAATAATTCCATAGGTGACCTTTAGTCCCACATAATGTGCACAATACTACCTCTCTTCCACCCAACTTGGCTTTCACAAGCTCCTCAATCTACTTCATCAACATAGTCAACCGATACTTGAAATATGATAATCCTAGAGTTAATATTTGGACTAACTTAGGCTTCAACCACTCCACATGTAGACTCTAATGGCATAGAGAACTCCAATGTTTCCCTCTTCATCAATATCCATTTTTGTAGAAATGACATGTACATGCAAGGAAACAACCCACCATTCTTTATGTTGCACTTCATGAATATTGTAACTCAATCATCTTACCAAATCCAGAAACCACTAATCCTACTCCTAAATGGTCTCTCCCACTTTCAACATAATCCCCTTTAACTCTATAAAACTCTACTATTTTGAGTTTGGCTTCTAAAAATATTTTACAAAATCTACCTTTAGTTGTACCAAAGTCACACTGTGCAATGCATGAGTGTTCTTATTACACTTTATAGACCAAATTTCAATTCTATCCCCTTGTATCATTATTTGGAATTCCACCCATCACATTACATCTTTTGTGATTTATTTATCCTCCTACAATGGAAACAATGACTCTCCCTTTACAATGTGCTCAATTATTCACTAGGGTAACCATTCAACCAAGAATCATTTCTTTTGATGTCGGCATGGATCCATCCACAACTATTCCTAGTTTTTCATTCAAAATGTGGTAAAAATGGAATCCCAAAATTATCCCAACAACCGACTCTCCATATGGTACAAGAGTCCCCAATTATGTCCATTCCCATTTCTAAGGAGTTTGTAGATTAGGGATAATTTCACAAAGACAATGGTCTCATATGAAGAGTTAATGTCCTTTGGGAAATATTAGCATATCTATAATAGAGGATGTTGTGTGCCTAGAAAGAAAAAAATAAAAGAGGAAGCCTTCATCTACCCCTTTGTTAAAGGCTTCTTCAATGTGGTGTTTGAATTAGTAGAGGAATATAAAGATCTAGTATTTCCTATCGATGATGCTCACGAGGAATGGAAAAAAGTATTTAAGAAGAAAAAGAGAACTCCAACCCTATAACCAATGATGAAAAGAAACCAATTATATTTTTAGGATATTTAGACACTTAGGATTTAGTTAATATCAATTTGTTCTAATGTGTCATTAGGTTAAAGTGTGTTTCTTTACTATGCAATTGTAATCTGACAGTCGTGATATGTTCTCGACATAGAGTGATTCGATGACTCATATTCTCCTCAATCTTAATGGCTACATTGATCAATGGCTTAGAGCTTGATTGGTCCATGATCTCTATTTAAATATCATGGAGCACCATTTGTTGATGATCGATTGTGAGAAACTCTTTGTAGTATTTTTTATTTTTCATTAATAAATTTACTTAAGTGGCCATGTTGGTTGGGGTTGTAGATGTTTCCCCACATGGGTTTTACCACGTAAAAACATCGGTGGTTACTAAAGGTGTTCATCCTCTGTTGGAATACCTATGTTGTTGAACATCATATTAGAGTGCATTTGAAGACCCACTCCCATTGTAGTTCGAGATCTTGAAGTCGTGTTGTCGCATCTTTGATTTATACTATTTCCATAAATTTATGGGCTTATAGGACTATTTTATTGCATCTAGGGCACTTATTTTAGTTAGAAACATTTTTTGTTTCACTAAAAAAGGTTTCCATTTTCCCAAGATACAACCATTTCAGTCAAATTCAGACATATACAACTTTAATACGCCCATTTTTGTTTGTTTTACATAGATAATATTTTGGTTTTTTGTTTTCGTTTCCAGGTTGCTACTCTTTCCAATCTATGTATTCTCTTTCCCTATTCTTTGTGTGATCTTGTAAAATCATAAATAAAGGGGAAATTTATTTGTTGTCTTCTTATTCTCTTTATTGTGTGTTCTGTGTGATCTCGGTAAATAAAAAACATAGAGAACACTTGCATTTTATAGGTAAGCTAACCGAGATCTAACCCTTGTTGTTGTTGAGAAGAGAAATGTTTTTGTATGTGAACGCATGAAAATGAGTTTTTTTTTTAGCATGCACTTCAAGTCCGTATTCCAAAACAACAACACCCCCTCATCCTCCTTCTTAAAATTATAATGTGTTTTGCAATAACTCACTTGGTTAAAAGTTTTTTTACTTAGTAAGAGGTCTTGAGTTCAAGTATATTTTTTGTTACTTTTTGAAAAAGTTCATGCATTCATTGTAAAGTGCAGTTCACTTAAATTATAAAAGTGAATCACTATAAGTAGCTTTAATCTTCCTTTTAGTTACTTTTTGCATGCAACTTTAATTTACAAAGTAACTGTGTTGAATATTGATTCATGATACTTGCTCCTGCATTGTGTCGTCTTAGTTGACCACTCACCATTGGTGATGTTGTTATTCATACTGGTTCTCTTCCTTGTGAATTATCATTGACTTCAAATTTTCCTTCACTCTTATCTTCTCGCTCCCTTTCTTCTAATATTTATTTCTTGGATTTGCTCACCTCTACATTGTCTTCGGTTCTTCCTCATTGACAACAAGTGCACAAGGGGGGTGGTTCAAAGAGGGGGGTCCTCCATTTTATTTAATATTCTTGGGTGATGGATCTAGAATAGTTTCCTAAATCTAGACATGGAAGCCCACTAACCACCGCTTAGGACTCTGTCCCTTCCTAGAGGGTCCCATCATTGTCTTCTTCTTTTGTAGCGCCACTACTTTGCACCCTATCTTCCTCCAAGGTGAGTGCATCTCACAATATCCAAGGGGGTTTGACTTCATATTCCTCATCCCTACTCCTACTTCTACTAGTATATTCCTTAGATACCCAACTACTACTACCACATCCCTTTGAAGACCTATCTTCTTCTGTGCTTCTCCCTAACACAAAAGTATCCCCAAGACACCCTTTTGGTGTGGCTTGTTTCCTCTTCATGTGAGATTTGATTCCTTCTTCACCCCTTTCTTTCTCCTCACCACTTATTTGTTTGAAATTATTCCTTAGATCAACTCTTCTTATGTATCTCTCAACTCTTTTTCTCCTATGTTCCTCTAGATCCATTCTCCTTTCACCTCATCTCATCTTCTCTAGGATCCCTATTTTTTGATACTTTTTCTCCTTCATATTCTCTTTTTCTCCCTACATTATATCATCCTCCCTTTGCATGGGGAGGTTTAATTGACCATCCTATCGACCTCCATGTGCATTATTCCATCTCTATGAACAACATCTTTATCCATAACGAGATTTCTTCTAACAATCTCTTTCTAGGACCAAAAACACATTTTCTCTTAGCCTCGTTGAAGGACTTTTTGTACTCGATGACAAACTAAAAAATATATCTTTCTGTAATCCGGTCAAACCATAAGCCGATGGCTCTAGCCCACTTATTATCCAAATATCTCATCCTATTAACTATATTCTAGTCCCACACTACTGGCTCTTGGGCTCCCTAAGCAATGTTAACCAATGAATTCCTCTTTACCCACTCATATAACAAACACATAAACTTAGCAAAGAAAATCTCATGCAAATATGTGTATATGTACCTTTTTTTCTAGGGTTCAATGTTGATCACCAATTTCTTGGTCTCTCATCTTGCAAACTCGTACTCCTTCTTAGATAACCAGTCTTTTATTTCCTCACTAGAGGGTTTCCAACTAATTTCCTTCAACACTCAGTACAAAACCTTCATGTCTCGACAACAAAACCATTTGTTGGGTCCTCTTTCATACTTTGGGAGTATAGATCAAAGGTTCGATAGGAGCGACCAATAAAACCCCATAGGCGCTAACATATTCAATCCATAAGAACTAAAGAAGATCTCACCCAAGACACCATGAGAATCACATAGACCATAAAATATTTTGTAGGATGTAAAGGACTTATAAGGACATGAAACCTCTAGATATTACAACCATTCATTCATTTGTTCATTACTTGTTACAAGATTTCCATGAAGAAGAAAATTAATAGATGTACAAACAAACCATAACATAGGAAAATGCAGAAAGAAAGGAATTCATATTTTATTCATTAAACTTGACATTGTTCAGATACAAAATTCATAATAGGGACATGTCATGCACTCTAGTCTCTCTTCTTTTCATTCATTCCTGTCTACTAACTACACAATGGACTCATGAAAAAATTGTTACCAAATAGGACTGAAACTTTCATTCTCTATTTCCAATCTACCCACTAACCCACTACTCGACTACCCTATTGCTCCACTACTCCACTCTCTCTTGAGTGAACTGAAATGCCAACTCTTTACATGTCTACATGCATCCCCCATATATTTCATGGAGTGTGGAAATCCTAAATAACTTGCTAGATCATCCATAACCTTGCCCATGATCATTTGGGTTGTTACAAAATTAGTTACAAAGATTCCCAAAATATACACTAGGACTTTGTCTCCATGCGGTCTCTTTTTTATTCATCGTGTGAAATTAAAAATGGGTTGGCATGCATAGTATTCCCAATTATATTTCAAAGAGCACCTAGACTCAAGGAAAACACACCTCATGTATGGTCTAGGTTATCAACACTATACACAAAAATACATTTTGAATTGTGAACATAAACACACTAAGATTCCTAACAACTTAGCAAAATGGAAAGTAAAACACACGCAATTATATTATGCACATCACACAATAATTTAATGCCCAAAATCACTATTTTTGTATCCAATACAAACTCATAAAAAATGGGCTCCCGTACTAAGGAAAACGACCCCTTTCTTATACAAAATAAAATGTCAAAACACTTACAAAACCATCCTTGGTTTCCATGCCTAAATTTGGTCAACTCAGCTGACTATAACAACCCTGTAATATGTTATTGGGATAGTTATCAACCTACTCCATAAATATCTAAAAAAATCAATTGAGTCATCCCACTAAACTGTCTTCCTAGTCCACAAAGGATGTCATCAAACTACCCTCAAGTCTATTTTTAGGATGCTGCAACAACCCCTTAATGTTGCCCTAAGACTACTTAACCGTCTGACATACCTGTGTCTATTAGGGTGGATGTAGAATCCCCATATCTCTACCCAAAAACCTATTACTTACCTATCCTAATAGATTGAGGCACTGTAATGTCCCTTTCCAAATAGGAGCTCCAGAGAGGAGGCTTAATGGTCTAAAACGCCCTGTTAGACTATAGCCAAGGCCAAAGAGGGGTAAATGGGTTTACTAAAGGTCACTCTAGTCATAGGTGTTATATTCAGAAAGTGACATTGAACTAAAAAGGGTTAAAAGTGCATTTAAGTCATTATGAGCTAAAAATAGAAGTCAACAGTGAATTAGGGTTTCAATAGTGATTTAGGGTTTTGGAAGTCAATAATGAATTAGGGTTTCAGCATGATTTAAGGTTTTGGAAATCTATAAAGGAAGGGTCAGTGACCTAATTCATTATTATGCAGATTATGACTTATCATTGAGGAGAAGAGGCGCATCTCAGGAGAGATAGTTCAGTGTATTCCAAGAGGAAGACACCAGTCGACTGATTTCGGTGTTGAAAGACACACCCTAGTCACCGGGAATATCATCCAAGTCTTCCATCATTCTTCATTGATTTCGCATTGCTCCCATATTCTGGGTATTATCTTTTAGCTGCTTATTTGTATTCCAGCTAAGATCCTTTTGTATTTTTATCTAGCCGAGTGTTGTTATTTTATTCAACCGCAGTTGCTTATTTGTATTCCGGCTAAGATCCTTTGTTTGTTGATCTAGTTGAGTATTGTCAGTTTATTTAGCCACATTCGACCATTTTGTAATCCACATAGATATCATAATACAAACTTTGTAGTCCTTTGTCGTGTTTATTATTTGTATGATAATTTATATGCTGTAAACCTTTGATCCTACACACACATTAGCAGCGTTTCCTAGACTAGCCAAGTCAGGAACATTACAGGCACCTTCTTGTAGGCTGAGTCCTCCTAATTGTTGTGGCATACCTCCTCCACTAGGAGGAGCCTCCAAACTATAGGCTGAACCTAGGATTAGGATCTAAGGGCTTGTTGCTACCTTCCTCCACTTAGTTGAGCCCTATAGCACTATGGAATCTGTCCTCTCCTAGCAATTTGTGCCTCTTCTAGGCAACGACTTACTCTCCCTTGGATTCCAACTACCACATAGACTTGCAACAACCTCTCTCCTTGTTGACCAAGCCTCTTCTTTCTTCCTAATAGAATTCCAATAGTCACCCGTTGCCTCTCTCCTACCCATAACAATCCAAAAACAATGGATTTGAGGCCTACCTTTGCTGACTGAGTTCTCCTATCCAAGGTACCTGCCAAAAAAAATAATAGAACAACATAAATGATGCCTATTAGCTTCTCTCCATGGCTGGATTGAGGTCACCACACCATCTCTCACATGCTAGTTGAGGTCACTAAGCATCCACACAAGAATGAATGTCTCTCTCACACCTTATGTCGTTTTAAATACAACTCAAAAGGGTGAGTAAAATCCCCAAGTCATTTCAACATTAAATTAGATTTCCTATATGGGTGTGAATCCTCAACACAAGCCCACAAATCCTGTCAACAAACCCATGAAGTCCCATCTCCATTCCAATGGGGTTTTCATCCAATCAAAAGTACAATGAGGTGCCAATGAGTATTCCCACATGCCTGACACCCAGGGTTACTTGTGAGAATATTCTCTCGAAGCTACAAAACATCGACACTCCCTCTTAGAAAGGGGGGTATCCTCACCTACTTTAATATCACCTAGAAGCAGTTATTTCTCTTGAAATGGATCCACTATCATAACTTCTATCCAATCCTCCTGATTGGATTCTCCCTCTGTCACCGAAGAAAATATTGTTGGATGGCATGGTCCCTCTTATTGGAAGACATCCTGCTTCTAGAATCCTCCAAATTATGAGCATCTTTCCTGGCCATCTCAACTCATGACACCTTCTTGAAAGTCTTGGAAGACTCCTCTCTCCCAACTAGACCTGAAGGTAGATTCCCTCTGAATGGTTGACTCTCTCTCTAAGCCTGTTGAATCCCTATGAAGTCAGACTCCCTTTGATTCTGTTGAGTCCCCCTAAATTCGGGCTCCTTTTGAGTCTACAAAACCTCCAGATCTACCTGGTCCTTGTCCACTTTCACTCTTCCACTGATGGTCATGAGCATGCATAGGATGGCCCTTTTTCCTATGCATATTTATCTCTATATATCCAAGACCACTGTCATGTTTGAGCTAGATACTCTGGGCATGAACAACACCTATCCATCCTGAAACAACATTGCGTAGTCACTTCAACATTAAATTAGATTTCCTATGTGGGTGTGAATCCCCAACACAACCCTAGAAAGCTCGTCAATGAACCCATGAAGCCCGAGCTCCATTCTAAGTGGTTTTTCATCCAAACAAAAGTGCAGTGAGGTGCCAATGATGATTCCCACATGGCTGACACCCAAGAACACTTGTGGGAATACCTCCCGAAGATACAAAACATCAACATTCCCTTGGTTAGAATGCAAATGTTTTTCCTTGCCTGCACAATGCTTCTACAAAACCTTGGGTGCCAATAAATACCATGCACAATATTTTATTTTTGGCGCACACATAGCTTCTGCAAAACCTTGGGTGCCAACAAATACCATAAACTACTTATCCATCCAATTGTATAATAATGGTTAACACATGCACCAATCCATACAAATGTGTTTCTTTGTGACTAGTGGTCATGTTCCAGTTCTTGGGTTAATAAACAATGCCATCAAGTCTTGTTTTGAAATGTTGATATCTCTAACCTAGTTTTTATCTAGACTAGTCCTATAATAGTCAAACATTTTGGCCCTATAATTATAATTTTTTGTTAACTAGCCTTGGGCATTTCCAATAGAAGTAACAATGATATATAGGGATGTGGCTAGTGAAGGATATGAGGACTTTCTAGTATTTCTTAAGTCCTATATAAGGGTTCTTAGTGACCTCAACCTTGCATAAATTTGAATGTTTATGTTTCCTGCTTCTGGGCTAGGGTTTGGTTAGTATTCATGTAGTGATCTTGGGTTTGGGTTTTCTCTAGGTGCATGATCCATGTTAATTAAGTATGGTACATTTTAATAAGGGGAAAGCAATGTTTATTTTTATTTTTATAATTTAAAGAAATTTTGAAATACATAAACAAGAAAATTCAATCAAATACTTAAGTGGAACCAATCAATGACCATGTCAGCAAAATCCAACAATACTTTTTCAAGCTCTCCTTAAATATATCTTCTCAATTTTCTCAATAAATCCTAAAACATGTGGTGCAATATGTTTGTAACAATGGGTTGGCCGCGATCATTTTGTCAAATTAAAAAAACAAAATGGAAAGTGTGTTCATAGAGAACACATGCCTTCCTAGAGCACACATGCATTCCTAGAGCACATGTATGTCCTTAGGAATGCACACACGTTATTAAGAATATGCATGAGTTCTTAAGAGTGTCTATTTGGTGCTAAATTGGAGGCCTTTGTGGTGGTTCAGGGAACTTCAAGGCTGTAGGATCATGAATGCATGAATGTGAATGTGTTCTTGGTGTTATGAACATAAATATACATATACCATAGATATTCATAACATAATAATTAATAAATAATAATTATTAATAATGAAAGGTCATGTCTCAAAGGACATGACTATTGGTAAAGGGCACCCCTGTGTGGGTATATAAATGAGCCCTCATTCTCAATTGTAATAATCTTATCTTATATCTTACTATTTATTTATTATTTACAGTCCTATATGGATTACTTTGTTATATTCCAAGTATTTTGGATAATTCTTGTGTGAGCGAACTTTGTTCGTCTCATTAGGATCAAGTTGCAAGGATACCTTATCGACATCCTAATCACAAAAATCGATACTTTAGCCAATCCTTGTATCAAGGGAAACAAATGACCAGTATGTCAAAGAATATTACTTCCACTACAAGTGATGCTAGAAATAGAAGCTATCATAGGAGTAGAAATGTATCAAGTTCTTTTCAAGAACTCTATAAAAACTCAAATCCACAGAGGATCGAATTAGGATGGGTAGACTCCTTTACAATTCGACAGTTCTGCTCAACGCTTAGAAGCTCCCATCGTCTCAAGTCCTCAACAATTACTAACTTAGGAATGACGAATCAAGAGACAATAAATACAAGTTAGAGTAAGAGATAATTCTTCCATAAATTATGCTTTGAGGACAAAGAATTTTTAAGGGGAAGGCAATGTTATGAACATAAATATACATATGCCATAGATATTCATAACATAATCATTAATAAATAATAATTATTAATAATGAAAGGTCATGTTTCAAAGGACATGACTATTGGTAAAGGGTACCCCTGTGTGGGTATATAAATGAGCCCTCATTCTCAATTGTAATCATCTTATCTTATATCTTACTATTCATTTATTATTTACAGTCCTATATGGATTACTTTGTTATATTCCAAGTATTTTGGATAATTCTTGTGTGAGTGAACTTTTCGTCTCACTTGAGCACCCCATTACCACGTTTTTTACCATCATCTTCATGTTAGTGCCCTTACACGATGTTGTATGACATGCCATCTTCATACTCCTACTAAGCTCATGTAATTTGGACCTTCCAAGAAAGTGTGATGGTATAATTCCCATAAACTTTTGTTTTTACCCCATTTAAAAAGAATTTTTTTTTACCACTAGTAATAGTTTAATCAAGAGAATGCAAATATTCCAGTATCTTAAATTAAAGTATAAATCACTTATAAAACTCTTAAAATTAATCCTATTTTTTATTTTTTTTAACATAAATGAATAGATGAATAAAATATTAAAACAAACTGTAATTAATAACTTTGTTACAAAACATATATAATATCAATATTACAAATAATAAAATTTCAACAAGTTAAAAGAGAAAATATATATATATATATATATATATATATATATATATATATATATATATATATATATATATAACATTTTGGGCATTCCCTAACACCAATTTTAGTTTAACAAAACAATTAATAACTTTATCACCAAATACTACTACTACTAATAATAATAATCATCAACTTGAACATGTAAAATTTTAGGAGGAAACACATGGTCTTAACCATTAGACCCACTCAGACTGTATAATATCTAAAATTTCAAAAAGTTAAGAGAGAAATTAATTATATATAATATTAGGAAACTTCTGAATAAAAACTGTGTGGAGTATTGGAAATGTAAATTAAAATTGACCTCTAGGAAAGTCATATATATATATACTTACTTTCCTTCCTAAAGACCAATTTTAATTGAAAGAGTAATTATATATCTATAAAGATTTAAATAGAAAAGAGAAGTATTGATAGAGTCATAACTCTAGTATAAATTGGGATATACATACAACACAAAAATTATTATTCCTCATAATAAAGTTGCAATCCTAAACATTATTATACAATATGATTGCAATCATTGTGGCGAGTGCTTCGATAGGTACAAAAACGCATACATTCTTCCCCGACAGTTTGTCCATTTTGAGAATAGTGTTACCTCCCTCACGTTTTTTTCCAATAGGAAAATTCCTCAATTATATTGATATATAATATGTTCTCATGACAAATATTTACAATCCCAGCTGTAGGGTCCACTATCATATGTATCTTTTGCCTATAATGGTATTTTGGGCAACAAAAGGAGAAAGATCATAAGATGAAAACTAAAGAAAAGAAAAAATTGCTATGAGTCTGAAAATTACACAAAAAAGAGTTTAAGTCCCGAGAACTAGCTGCCATATATTCTCAAAATATAAAACAAAAGCAATAGAAATTTCCTTCGCTCAGACAGAGGTGACCACTGATTTTTTTTATGTTTTGCTGAACTTAAAAAAGTTTTAGGATATATGGTGGGCCCTCATGTCCATATATCCAATGGTTGTATGTAATAATGCCAACTTTTTTCTGGAGTGCCGCCTTTGATAGTTGATATGTTGTTTTGTTTTTCTCACGATAGATGTGCTTGTAGCTGAGATTTTTGAAACTAGGCTAGATAAGTCTAATTATGTCCTTCCAGGCCATGAGAGAGATGGCTTGTAGCTTTCCCTTGTTTTTCAACCACTCAATAATAGTTTCGAAATCCCCAAGGATCTGAAGGACATCAATATTTAATCTGGATGCCAAGTGTAGCGTGGCCCAAACACCCAATAATTCTTCCCTGGTGTTGGTACCTAGACCACAATTGAAGGTCCATCTGTATATTGAATTTTTTGTAATTCTGATCAGTCCTCCAGCTCCGCTCTAAGTGCCATTTGACTGCGCTACCTCATCGAACCACCCCGTTGGTATGTCCTCTATATCAGGTGTCCGATTTGTTTTTTGTAGTGTTGGCTTGCTAGTGTGAATATCTTTCCAAATTTTATACATTTCAAGTGTTTTGTATGCAACAAATCTTGTGGATGGGGTCCCATTTTCAAATATTTTTTTGTTCCTGTCCATCCAAATGGACCAACAGATCAGATAAGGGAGATGTAATAGGTTGTGTTCCCTAGATGACCAATAATCAAAGCAAGTTGTGAGTGAAGTCCCGTCCCATATAGTTTTTAGATTTTGTTCTAGTGTAATTCTGTCCCACACTTGTCTGGTGAATGGGCACTTAATAAACAAATAGGCTGATGTTTCTTTATCATTGTGGCACAATTGAAAAATATTTGGGCCAACCCAACCCTTTATTTGGAGATTATTCCAAGTGTTCAATTTGTTTTCAATCAAGAGAAAGGTGAATAATTTAATCTTGGGTACCAAGTGTCAGTACCAAAGTTGTTTCCTCCAACCACTAATGTTTGTATGAGAGAGTGTATTTGAAATCGTTGCACCTCCCTCACTTCAACGTATGGTTAAAAAAATAATTATAATGAATGTATCACCCAATAGTATTGTATCAGATGTATAAAGAATAGTAATAGCTCGAAAAGATTTTTCGATTTGGTGGTACAATACTTTGAAAATGTCCACAGTGGAATCACCAATAATGCATTGGAAAGAGCCAAATAAAAACATAACATTTCCATCTTAAAGTTGAAAATCCAAATAAATTATTGGGAGATCATTTGTGTTATTAGTCCCTACAGAAGGTAAGCGGGACTCTAGCGTTTGATGCAACTTTGACTATCTAATAGTTTGTGTTTGACTTTCACTAATTTTTTTCCTTTCCAAACTTTTACATAGGAGAACAAAAACAATTATTTTTTCTCTTTATTTAAATTTATTTTTTAAACATACTATTTGCTTACAAGATGGAAGTCTTATTCCAGACTACATCTTATATAGCAAGTTTTTTGACCTCATCATCTTAGATAGTCTAATTTTTTTGTACATTTTCTTCAGACTTAGATGCAGACTTCGATAACCTAAGTTTATTTATCACAACCTTTGTCTATCATTGGATTGTGAGTCTTCCAAGCATCCTTCATCTATCAACAACCCTACCACCTTCTTCCATTGCCATATCATTTTGTCAGTATGCCAAGAAACCTTCATCTGTCAACACTCTACTGCCTTACCGCCATAGTGTGCTTCAACATAGGCCTTTCTCCACCGCCATATCCTTTTTTCAGAGTTCTTTCTCCACCGCAATAGCCTTCTCAACCGCCATAGGGTGCTTCATATTAGGGAGGATTAAATCAAATTTATATTACTCAATTGGAGGAGAAAATTGAGAAGCTTCCTTCAATGTTTGAGGCTTTCTCCAAGGATTTCTCGAACTAAAGACGTTCAGGTACGCTCAAGTTGAGAAGCTTCGATGCTCTCATATCGAGAGGCTTTTGGATGGCTTGGCTCTCTCATCTACCTCTTCCCTTACTTTTGTGAACTCTTCTCTTCCCTTACTTTTGTGAACTCTTGTGGATTAATTTGAGAAACGCTTGATAGAAACCGAGCCCTTACTTTTGTGAACTCTTGTGGATTAATTTGAGAAACGCTTGATAGAAACCGAGCGAAGGATTTGATGTAAAAACATTTGGAGAATAAGGTATTTATTTCATGCTAAACACTTGCCTTTATCTGTAGTTCTTGCATAAATGGCATAATTCCCTCTCCTGTTGGTCGAATTCATTCCTATACAAGAAAAAATCCCAGATCAGCTTTATTTTCTTGGTTCTACTCCAAATAATCTGTATATGTACGTGCACTGCCTGCTCTTGATTAAAAACATCATTCTCAAGTTTGTGGAGGACCTATTCATTTTTATTCAACAGAGAATTAATGTCACTAAATATAGCATTGAAACTACTACAAGAAAAATCATAAACAATGAGAGATATATGTCCTTTCTTGATTAATGTTGATGGTGATGATTATATTCTAATTCTAATTGCCTCAACAAAGTGATTTCAGTGAATCATTTTTATATCGATATTTTGACTCTGTTTCTAACTTCAGTCACCAAATATTTTTTGTTATGAGCTAATCATTTGCGGTGTCATATTTATGATTTTGCAGGACATCCATTACCAATGAAAAGATCTGAATGAAGCTGCAACTCCACTTGGCTAGCATTAAACTCAAGACTCAATGTTTTTGCATGAAAATTCCTTTTATGTTAGTTGCAGTGGAATTTTTCAACCCATGTCTATATATTTTATTATGTATTGGATTTTGGTACCATAGAAAATATGAATTCCATAGGACAGATTTGAATCGGATGGATAATGGACCATTTTTTATGACTTATTATTATGGTAGAATTTTTAAATTTTGAAATGTAGACCATAACATTCTATAAAAGTAAAGACATCTTATACATATTTTATCTTGTGTTGTATTTCGTTATATTTATGTATATATAGATGTCAGAAGAATACATAGCTTTCGTTTATCACATAAATTAGCAAAGTTTTCAAGTTGATGCTCTAGACAAGATCAACTTTGTGCCATTACAGGGTTCTGTACAATCCAAATGTACAAAACTCACATGCTATGTATACTCATCATGTTTAACTTGTGAGGGATAACCATAAAAAATATTCGGAGGACAATTAGATGTTGATGGGAGATATATGTCCTTTCTTGATTAATGTTGATGTTGATTATTAGAAGCACTTTTTGGCTTTCAGAGGCGCCTCGATAACAATAGGAAATGAAGAAGGGATTGAGAAAGAAATCAAATAAGATTAATTTCCAGTACTTCTATTTTCGTGGCTGGGGAGCGAGCGATAGGGCTATTGGTTGGATAAGGAGCAACCAAGGGCAGATAAAGTGTTAGTGAAAAAACAATCTTTAGGTAGTAGTAGAATTCGAATGGATTATTTCAGTCATTTTGCTGGCAAGTGAGGGAGTTCTTCGATTAACTACCTACATCCCACTGGAGTGTGGCTGCAGTGCACATACAAATACATAAGTTCAGTTTGATTCTCTTCTCGCTGCGATGCCCCAATGAAAACGATTCCAATTAACCCGACAATGATTATAATGAACCTCTTATTATCCAAAACAAGGTGCTTTTTAGCTGGAAATATAAGTCCATCAAGGTTAAGGTGCATGGAAAAAAAATGAGAGGAAAAACCAGCATCAGATGTATAAAATAGGTCACGCGAACAATGTTATTCAACACAACACTGTAAGGAACTCCCAAGTTGGTGTCAAAATTGGCCAGGACATCGTCCATAGTCAAGACACCCTCAGTCACAACTCACGCCTATGTTTTTACACTTTTGAATCTCTTTCGATTCCACTATGTTTCATCTACACTGAAAATGTCCACCATAACTAAACCGCCACTTTCCCTGCCAATATACATTCATTTCAGAGAGATTCACATTGATTTCGATACAAACTGACCACCTTTCTACTCGAAATTGACTCGTACGATACTCTTTGTGTGCAAATAATATCAAAATTCGGATGAAATGCCTTGTAACGTAATCGTAACAAGCTGAAGCTGTAAGGAACAGGATGGATTTATCTTTTGTCCAACACGAGAGTAAGCTTGTTCAATTTATCAACGAGTTCTTTTTTCAATAATGGACACAACTTTTCTAGCTTATTGGCTTATGTTCAGGAGACTAGATTCACTTCCTTACGCTAAGTTTCTCAATGAACTTGACAGTTCATTGCATGGGGATAAGTGATAGGGGTTCCTGTTTTATAAACCAAAAGTAAAGGTCAAAAGGATAAAAGGTTCATAGAAAGAGTAAGATCTACAAAATGTGATCTGGGATATGATGGGAGTTTGTGTGCCTATATAGGTAGGCAAAGGATCACTGAAGTATAGCACAATATCAGCTTCTCTTTCTTCCATAGATTCAACCTGTAAACGAGGTAAACCCAATGGGAACTGTGGAAGGGGAGGTTCAATCGAGTGGAATACCTACATAGGCACAATACTAATTCGAAGCACAAACATCATACAAATCAAGTAAGCATCAACATGACCATCATTTAAAGAAAAAAACCTATCGTCCTCTCCAGCAGTTGTCCAACATAGGGATCTATTGTGATTATAGCCCCCAGGTTTGGGTGTCAAATGACAACAAAAGAATATTAGTTGAAACTCTCACAAACAAGCTCAAACTAGTGTTGCATTGCATGATCCGAGAGAAAGCATAGAAACTGGAGAATAATGCAAAATACAGAAGCCATAAGCACCAAAAGGAAGGAGGGCATTGAAGATCTAAATGATTACCCTAAATGCATCACAGAGAACCTAATAAGAGGTCTAGTTTCCATTGTAAATCTCTGAGTGCAACAGTGGTTTCCATTGTAAATGTCTGAGTGCAGCAGTGGCTTAGCCATCATCCACTTCTGTAACATTCATTGCATGAAAGATTCTAACTGTCGGTGGGACAAAGACATTCATGCAAGCTTCCAACACGACATTTCACATAATAATAATTAATTATTCATATATGATGACTCATATCAAAAGTGTAGATCCTTTCTTGAGCCATGTTATGCTAGCTAACCATACATATAAATCACATCTTTCCCTATGCACCTTTCGAGGCATGCAACGAATGAAAGCTGGTGCTCTGCAATAAACAAGTGTAACAAGTGAAGTAAACAAGTGTAACAAGTGAAGGGTGGTGTGCCATGCAACATAAGCAAGGTTGTTCCTTGAAAATAGGAAATATAACATGTTAGTAATCTCATTATCCCCATTAAGTTTAGGTAATGTTTAAAGATAGTTCTCAGACATGTCATGCAAATTTACAGGCCAATAGAACACCTATGAAATCAGTACGATACCAGTCCATAATGCAGAAGAATTAAGATGGTCAAATACTAGTAGTAATCCTTTCCATAATCATGATAATAATCGATACAATAGTAGTGGTAGAGCATGGCCTTGCCTTCCTACCTTAGGCAAGCGAGAAACCCCTCGCCCTTTTTGAGACAAGGTTAGTTTTTTATTATGGGGCTATTTTATGCTTCTATCGAAGGAGAGGTGAAGGAGTAACTTCTGATACCATTTTTGTCACAATGGCGAAGCAGCTGCAAAACTTCGGAGACACATACAACGCTGATATAAAATCACATTTAATTGATCCAGATGGTGTAGAGTATGGAGGAAACTGATGGTGTGTAGTTGATGTATCCTTCTTTGTAGTTGATTTACATTCTTTTCAGTAAGGTTTTAATTGAGTCATATGATTCTAGGTGGATGGAATTACTACCATATATTTATGGAAATCTTGTATGATTCCAATTTTTTTAAATTGTAAACTTCAAAAGATTTTTATCTTTATGAATTTTCACAAAGGATTTTTATCGAGTAAATCTATGTTCGATTGTAGTTGATTCACATTGTTTTTTAAATTTTTAATAAATGAGTCATATGATTCTGGGTAAATGGAATTGCTAACATAAATTCATCGTATCTGTAACCTTGGGGTTATTGAAATTAAAAAAAAAA
>ML848701.1:9667-20406 GCA_009831015.1 Picea engelmannii
GCGCCTCCTTTGACACTCCATATCTTCCTCTACATTCACTTGTCTTTGTGTGTGTAACACATATTCAATGTTGAACTCGCTAGTCCTGGACTCTGTCTGTCAATTTGTATATCGTGGAACTCTAAATGATGTTTAGAGGACATGGAACAATAGAAGTACAATGTTGAGTCAGCTAGTCCATAAGTCTGCTTGTCAATTTGTATATCACGCAACTTTGGTTGCTATTTGCAGGACACAAAACATTAGAGGCCTAGTTTAGAGCTCGCAAGTCCGCGATCCAAAAAAGTGGCTAAGTATGGAATAAGGGATCTGTACATGCTCTATAACATGTCATGTCCATACTTTATAAAAGTACATATTTAGTATGTATTTCTCATTTCTCAGAGCCTTCCATCCCTGGAGTCTGTCTCTCAATTTCTATATCATGAAACTCAATAGAAATACAATGTTGAACCATCCAACCCGCAATTCCACTTGTCAATTTGTATATCATGCAACTCTGGGTGCTATTTGCAGACACAAAACATTAGAGGCCCGGTTTAGAGCCTGCAAGATCGCGATCCAATAGAAGTGCAATGTTGAGCCAACCAGCCCACAAGTTCACTTGTCAATTTGTATATCGCGCAATTATGGTTGCTATTTGCAGGACACGAAACATTAGAGGCCCAATTTACATCCCGCCAACCCGCAAGTCCGCGATCCAAAAAAGTGGATAAGTATGGAATAAGGGATCTATACATATTTACTATGTATTGCTTGTTTCTGGGAGCCCACCAGCCTTGGAGTCCGTCTGTCAATTTCTATATCGTGGAAATCAATAGAGGTACAATGTTGAGCCAGCTAGCCCACAAGTCCACTTGTCAATTTGTATATTGTGGAATTGTGGGTGCTATTTGTAAAGCATAGAACAATAGAGGCCCATTTTTTAGCCCGCCAGCCCGAGAACCCACGATCCAAAAAGTGCACATGCTCTATAAAATCTCAGCTACCCCGCACGTCCGCTTGTCAATTTGTATATCGCAAAACTTTGGGTGCTATTTGTAGGACACAGAACAATAGACGCCTATTTTTTGTGCCCACCAGCCCGAGAACCCACGATCCACAAAGTGGGCAAGTATGGGATGTGATATCCGTACATTCTCTATAAAATATCATGTCCATACTTTATAAACGTACATATTTAGTTTTCCCTGGTTTGTACACATACTGATCTGGTCACCACACAGTTGTTGTTGCACATGGATTATGGAATATGCACTACGAGTCTGACCGAGCCCTTTCGTTATCTTAGCCAATTTTATGCACGCAGCTTCCCCGGTACGCGTTATCAAACTCTCATTCCCCGTGTTCCAAGTGTGCATATTGCATCCAAAACTTGGTAATCCATGTCTATGCTTGCGGGTTCCCAAATGGAGGAGTGGCAGATTTCATGCCCATCTATATCTCTACATCACAAGTCCAATCAAACGTTGTTCGTTTTCATAGTTCCCAATTTTTATGGCCACGATGTCCTTTGTGGGCGCCATCCAGCTCTCATGCCCCATGTGCCCGGTATACATCTTGCGCCCGAAACTTCGGTGATCTACAATTGGACCCAGACTCGAAGCTTGCGACTCATTTGCTAATTTTCTTTAATTAAATTGTACAATATCAATATTTATTATTAATAATTTAGTACTTGAAAATAATGTTTTTAGATAATGTTAGTTATATAACATATATGTTATATGTTATACATGTAGACAATTGCACTCTTGAACCCGCCAGTCCTGGAGTCCGTTTGTCAATTTATGTATCACGGAACTCCCAATGTTGCATGGAGGACATGGAACAATAGAAGTGCAATGTTGAGCGAGCCAGCCCGATGTCCGCCTGTCAATTTGTATATCACAGAACTATGGGTGCTATTTGTAGGAAACAGAACAATAGAGACCTAATTTTCTGCCCGCCAGGCCGAGAACCTGCAATCCAAAAAGTGGCTAAGTATGGAATGAGGGATTCGTGCATGCTCTATAAAATCTGATATCCATACTTTATAAAAGTACATATTTACTATGGATTACTCGTTCCTTAGAAAATATCTAGGTCCGGAACTGACGAATACATGTGTTCAAATTTCCAGTTACTTTTATATTGCCAGCCTGACCGTCCTCTTTCCCGTTTCATACTGTACATATTACATGTAATATGTATTACATATTACATGTAATGTCTAAAACATATTCAAATTTGAGCCCGCCACTCGTGGAGTCTGCCTGTCAATTTAGAGCCCGCCAGCGCGATAACTTGTGATACATATTACATGTAATGTGTAATACATATTCAATTCCATCTGTCGATTTGTATATCGTAGAACCCCGAATGTTGTTTGGAAGACACAGGACAATAGAAGTGAAATGTTGAGCCAGCCAGCCCGCAAGTCCGCATTTCAAAAAAGTGGTTAAGTATGGAATAAGGGATCTGTACATGCTCTATAACATGTCATGTCCATACTTTATAAAAGTACATATTTAGTATGTATTTCTTGTTTCTCAGAGCTCGCTAGCCCTGGAGTCCGTCTCTCAATTTCTATATCACGGAACTCAATAGAAGTACAATGTTGAACCAGTCAGCCCGCAAGTCCACGATCCAATAGAAGTGCAATGTTGAGCCAGCCAGCCCGCAAGTTCTCTTGTCAATTTGTATATCGCACAACTCTGGGTGCTATTTGCAGGACACGAAACATTAGAGGCCCAATTTACATCCCGCCAACCCGCAAGTCCGCGATCCAAAAAAGTGGCTAAGTATGGAATAAGGGAACTATACATATTTACTATGTATTGCTCATTTCTGGGAGCCCGCTAGCCTTGGAGTCCATCTGTCAATTTCTATATCACAGAAATCAGTAGAGATACAATGTTGAGCTAGCCAGCCCGCAAGTCTGGTTGTCAATTTGTATATTGTGGAATTGTGGGTGCTATTTGTAAAGCGCGGAACAATAGAGGCCCATTTTTTAACCCGCCAGCCCGAGAACCTGCGATCCAAAAATTGTACATTCTCTATAAAATCTCAACTACCCCGCACATCCTCTTGTCAATTTGTATATTGCAAAACTTTGGGTGCTATTTGTAGGACACAGAACAATAGACGCCTATTTTTTGAGCTCGCCAGCCCGAGAACCTGCGATCCACAAAGTGGGCAAGTATGGGATGTGATATCCATACATGCTCTATAAAATATCATGTCCATACTTTATAAAGGTACATATTTAGTTTTGCCTGGTTTGTACACATACTGGTATGGTCACCCCACAGTTGTTGTTGCACATGGATTATGGAATATGCACTACGAGTCTGACCGAGCCTTTTCATTTTTTCAGCCAATTTTATGCCCACAACTTCCTTGGCACGCGTTATCAAACTCTCGTTCCCCGTGTTTTGAGTGTGCATCTTGCATCCAAAATTTGGTAATCCATTTCTATGCTTGTGGGTTCCCAAACGAAGGAGTGGCATATTTCATGCCCATCTATATCTCTACATCACAAGCCCAACCGAACGTCGTTCGTTTTCATAGTTCTCGATTTTTATGGCCACGATGTACTTTGTGGGCGCCATCCATATCTCATGCCCCGTGTGCGCGGTATACATATTACGTCCGGAACTTCAGTGATCTACAATTGGACCCGAACTCAAAGCTTGAGACTCATTTGCTAATTTTCTTTAATTAAATTGTACAATATCAATATTTATTATTAATAATTTAGTACTTGAAAATAATGTTTTTAGATAATGTTAGCTATATAACATATATGTTATATGTTATACATGTAGACAATCGCAATCTTGAACCCGCCAATCCTGGAGTCCGTCTGTCAATTTATGTATCACGGAACTCCCAATGCTGCATGGAGGACACAGAACAATAAAAGTGCAATGTTGAGTGAGCCAGCCCAATGTCCACCTGTCAATTTGTATATCGCGGAACTATGGGTGATATTTTTAGGACACAGAACAACAAAGACCCAATTTTCTGCCCGCCAGGCCGAGAACCTGCAATCCAAAAAGTGGCTAAGTATGGAATGAGGGATCTGTGCATGCTCTATAAAATCTAATATGCATACTTTATAAAAGTACATATTTACTATGGATTATTCGTTCCTCGAAAAATTTCTAGGTCCGAAACTGGCGAATACACGTGTTCAAATTTCCAGTTACTTTTATATTGTCAGCCCGGCCGTCCACTTTCCCGTTTCATATTTTACATATTACATGTAATATGCATTACATATTACATGTAATGTCTAATACATATTCAATTTTGAGCCCGCCACTCGTGGAGTCTGTCTGTCGATTTAGAGCCCGCCAGCCCGATAAGATGCGACACATATTACATGTAATATGTAATACATATTCAATTTCGTCTATGGATTTATATATCGTGGAACCCCAAATGTTTTTTGGAATACACAAGACAATAGAAGTGAAATGTTGAGCCAGCTAGCCCACAAGTCCGCAATCCAAAAAAGTGGTTAAGTATGGAATAAGGGATCTATACATGCTCTATAACATGTCATGTCCATACTTTATAAAAGTACATATTTAGTATGTATTTCTCGTTTCTCGAAGCCCGCCAGCCCTAGAGTCCGTCTATATCACGGAACTCAATAGAAGTACAATGTTGAACCAACCAGCCTGCAAGTCTGCTTGTCAATTTGTATATCGTGCAACTCTAGGTGTTATTTGTAGGACACAAAACATTAGAGGCCCAGTTTAGAGCCCGCATGTCCGCAATCCAATAGAAGTGCAATGTTGAGCCAGCCAACCCACAAGTTCACTTGTCAATTTGTATATCACATAACTATGGGTGCTATTTCCAGGACACGAAACATTAGAGGTCCAATTTACATCCCGCCAGCCCGCAAGTCCGCGATCCAAAAAAGTGGCTAAGTATGGAATAAGGGATCTATACATATTTACTATGTATTGCTCATTTCTAGGAGCCCTCCAGCCTTGGAGTCCGTCTGTCAATTTCTATATCACGGAAATCAGTAGAGGTACAATGTTGAGCCAGCCAGCCCGCAAGTCCACTTGTCAATTTGTATATTGTGGAATTGTGGGTGCTATTTGTAAAGCACAGAACAATAGAGGCCCATTTTTTAGCCCACCAGCCCGAGAACCCGCGATCCAAAAAGTGTACATGCTCTATAAAATCTCTGTAGCCCTGCACGTCCGCTTGTCAATTTGTATATCATGAAACTCTGGGTGCTATTTGTAGGACACAGAACAATAGACGCCTATTTTTTGAGCCCGCAAGCCCGAGAACCCACGATCCACAAAGTGGGCAAGTATGGGATGTGATATACGTACATGCTCTATAAAATATCATGTCCATACTTTATAAAGGTACATATTTAATTTGGTCTGGTTTGTACACATATTGGTCTGGTCACCACATAGTTGTTGTTGCACATGGATTATGGACTATGCACTACGAGTGTGACCGAGCCCTTTTGTTTCCTTAGCCAATTTTATGCCTGTGACTTCCCTAGTGTGCTTTATCAAACTCTCGTTCCCCGTGTTCCGAGTGTGCATCTTGCATCCAAAACTTGGTAATCCATGTCTATGCTTGCGGGTTCCCAAACGGAGGAGTGGCAGATTTCATGCCCATCTATATCTCTACATCACAAGTCCAACCGAACGTCGTTCGTTTTCATAGTTCTCGGTTTTTATGGTCATGATGTCCTTTGTGGGCACCATCCATCTCTCATGCCTCATGTGCACGGTATACATCTTGCGCCCAAAACTTCGGTGATCTACAATTGGACCCGGACTTGAAGATTGCGACTCATTTGCTAATTTTCTTTAATTAAATTGCACAATATCAATATTTATTATTAATAATTTAGTACTTGAAAATAATGTTTTTAGATAATTTTAGCTATATAACATATATGTTATATGTTATACATGTAGACAATCGCAATCTTGAACCCGCCAGTCCTGGAGTCTGTTTGTTAATTTATGTATCATGAAACTCCCAATGTTGCATGGAGGACACGTAACAATAGAAGTGCAATGTTGAGCGAGCCATCTTGATGCCCGCCTGTCAATTTGTATATCGCGGAACTATGGGTACTATTTGTAGGACACAGAACAATAGAGACCCAATTTTCTGCCCGGCAGGCCGAGAACCCGCAATCCAAAAAGTGGCTAAGTATGGAATGAGGGATCCGTGCATGCTCTATAAAATCTGATATCCATACTTTATAAAAGTACATATTTACTATGGATTACTCGTTCCTCAGAAAATTTCTAGGTCCGAAACTGGTGAATACTCGTGTTCAAATTTCCAGTTACTTTTATATTTCCAGCCTGACCATTCGCTTTCCCGTTACATATTGTATATATTACATGTAATATGTATTACATATTACATGTAATGTCTAATACATATTCAATTTTGAGCCCGCCACTCGTGGAGTTCGTCTGTCAATTTAGAGCCCACCAGCCCGATAACCTGCAATACATATTACATGTAATGTGTAATACATATTCAATTCCGTCTGTGGATTTGTATATCGTAGAACTCCGAACGCTATTTGGAAGACACAGGACAATAGAAGTGAAATGTTGAGCCAGCCAGCCTGCAAGTCCACGATCCAAAAAAGTGGCTAAGTATGGAATAAGGGATCTGTACATACTCTATAAAATTTCATGTCCCTAGTTTATAAAAGTACATATAATAGAAGTGCAATGTTGAGCGAGCCAAACCGATGTCCGCCTATCAATTTGTATATCATTGAACTCTGGGTACTATTTGTAGGACATGGAACAATAGAGACCCAATTTTTAGCCTGTCAAGCCGAGAACCCACAATCCAAAAAGTGGCTAAGTATGGAATGAGGGATCTGTGCATGCTCTATAAAATCTGATATCCATATTTTATAAAAGTACATATTTACTATGGATTGCTCGTTCCTCAGAAAATTTCTAGGTTTGGAACTAGTGGATACACGTGTTCAGATTTCCAGTTACTTTTATATTGCCAGCCCGACTATCCACTTTCCCATTTCATATTGTACATATTACATGTAATGTCGAATACATATTCAATTTTGAGCCCGCCACTCGTGGAGTTTGTCTGTCAATTTAGAGCCCGCTAGCCCGATAACCTGTGATAAATATTACATGTAATATGTAATACATATTCAATTCCATCTGTGGATTTGTATATTGCGGAACTCCGAATGATGTTTGGAGGACACGGGACAATATAAGTGCAATGTTGACCCAACCAGCCTGCAAGTTCGTGATCCAAAAAAGTGGCTAAGTATGGAATAAGGGATTTGTACATACTCTATAAAATGTCATGTCCATAGTTTATAAAAGTACATATTTAGTATGTATTGTTCCTTTCTCAGAGTCCGCCAGCGATGGATTCCATCTGTGAATTTATATATCGCAAAACTCATTAGAAGTACAATGTTGAGCCATTCAGCCCGCAAGTCCGCTTGTAAATTTGTATATCTCAGAATTATGGGTGCTATTTGTAATGCACAGAACAATAGAGGCCAGTTTTTTGAACCCTCCAGCCCGAGAACCCACAATCCAAAAAGTGTACATTCTCTATAAAATCTCAGCCAGACCGCAAGTCCACCTATCAATTTGTATATCATGGAACTCTGATTACTATTTGTAGGACACGAAACAATAGAGGCTTATTTTTGATCCCGACAACCCAAGAACCCACGATCCACAAAGTGGCCAAGTTTGGAATATGATATCCATACATGCTCTATAAAATCTCATGCCCATACTTTATAAAGGTAAATATTTTTTTTCCCTGCTTTGTACACATACTGGTCTGGTCATGACACAATAGGTGTTGCACATGAATTATGAAATGTGCAGCAGGAGTCTAACCGACCGCTTCTGTTTCCTTAGACAATTTTATGCCCCTGGGTTCCTCGCTATGCATTATCGAACTTTTATTCCCCGTGTTCCGAGTGTACATCTTGCATCCAAAAATTGGGTAATCCATGTCTATGCTCGTGGGTTCCCAGACGACGGAGTGCCAGATTTCATGTCCATCTATATCTCTACATCACGAGTTCAACCAACTGCCATTCATTTTCATAGTTCGTGAATTTTATGGCTACAGGTTCCTTTGTGGGCATCATCCAACTCTCAAGCCCCGTGTGCCCGGTATACATCTTGCGCCTGAAACTTCGACTATCTACAATTGGACCCGGATTGGAAGCTTACGACTCATTTGATAACTTTGTTTAATTAAATTATAGAATATCAATATTTAATATTAATAATTTAGTACTTGAAAATAATGTTTTTAGATAATATATATATATATATATATGTGTGTGTGTCTTGTTTCTAAATCTTTAATGCTAACATCTCATCGTGCAAACACCGTGTAAATTGTCATTGATGGGCGCAAGGCTCGAGAAGATCTGCCATTAATGCGCACTAAACCAATATTTGCGAAGAATTTTGTTATCCCTTAACAATGTTAATTTCAAATACCATGGAATGCCATTTGCACGTCATCATCTTGGTTCGTTCACAAAACCTCCAATCCTTAAATGTTCTTCGTCGTAACCGCCACCTTCACACTTCTAAGTATGCAATAATTAAGCTTTACTTCTAACAGCTCACCATACAGCACGCATAGATATTGTCATTAATGAGCGAAGAACTCAAGGAGATTTTCCATTCACACGCATTGAACCAACATTTCCTGGGGGTTAAATTATCCCCTCCATTTGTTCATTTGAAGTAGCGTCTGGAGCAAACCAACGTTTTCATAAACTACTGGTAGCACCTCCATAGCAGTTCTGTAGAGATACAGTGAACATCTTCGGACTTGAGAACCAGAACCACCACAGTAACAAAGAATCGCTCCAACGACCTACCACAGTAACAAAGAAACCCAAAGTTATTCAAAGGAATGAGGTTCATCCTAAAATTGATAGTTCTCACAAGCTTCTCGTGGAGAAGAAAGGAAAAATAATTGTAAGGGAGGTGGACGAGCCTGAAATTGAGAGTGAAAACATGGATCTTGACGCTGATCTGGATAGAATATTCTGCAACCTTGACCAGCCGGGAGACGTGATTCACCATAGCTACCCAATGGACTGTTGGATCATCTTGTCATTGATGCCAATGGTTTGATTATTTGGGAGATTGTTGGATCATACGTCATTGTTGCAAATGGTTTGGTTTGATTGATGTCATTGATTGATTGGATGATTGATGAACAATGTATATGCATTGATGAGAATGATAGATGTCCAAGTGGAAACCAATTGATAAAGATGGATCATTGATATGATGCCCTTGATGAGAATGATAGATGTCCAAGTGGAAACCAATTGATAAAGATGAATCATTGATATGATGCCCTTGATCAGAATGATAGATGTCCAAGTGGAAACCAATTGATAAAGATGGATCATTGATATGATGCATTGATGAAGATGGATCAATGAGTTGTCATTGATACATGAAGCATAGTTGATATATATGATGCAGTGGTGAATTGATGCAAAGATGAATCATTATTGTCTTATCATGATTGATAAGGTGCACAAATGGATGAACTCCAAAGTGGTCCCCTTATGGTGAAAGCCCTCACCAGAAGACACTTTATGGATTGACTTATCCTAGAAGAATGGTTGGAGGACCCATGCTTGTATGTGGAATAATGAGATGAAGATCAAGGAAGTTGTTGGTGAAACTATCCTAGATGGATAGTGCTTGACATGCCATTTTCGGTGCTTTGTGGAATGTCACATAACTCCTCACGGTTTGATAGTTATGGCTCTACGAAGTTGAAGGACCCCCATATGATGGCTTGAAGCCCCAAAAGGTCAAAGAAGTCAAAGTGCTTGAAAAGAATAAATCATTATTTAAATGATAAATTAAAGTGACAAAATCAAGAAAGATTATTTAAATGATAAAATGAAGTGACAAAATCAAGAAGGAATATTTAAATGATAAAGTATTGGAGAACTTTCTATTCATGGAAAGTGGTTAACCCTAAAATAAGGAAAATAGGTTAAGTGACTTAGAAATGGGTTAAGTAACCTAAAAATGGGTTAAGTGACCTAGAAGATGAAAGTATAAATAAGAAGCTAGGATCTCTTGTAAAATGTACATTTGGTGAGAATCCTTTTTTGTGGATCAATGGAGAGCTTCTTGTGAGAGCATCTTATTGATGTGGATCTCTTGAGCATGATTGGATATCTATTCTGAGGAAGAGAGCGAGAGGAGAATCTCATGGACGCATCAAAGTTTCGGAAATGTCGAAGATCTTGACGGAAAAATTCTCGGATTCACAGAAAACCCTATTTTTTGATGCCCACACGGGATGTCTGTGTATAGGGTGTGTGTACACATGGGCTAGTTGTGTATATGGTGTGTGTGCACACGGGTTGACTGTATACAGGGAGCGTGGAGTGGATAAAATCATGGAGATTTGTGTTTGAGCTGGTGCCAAGCTCTTGGATGATGAGGTAGGTTCCATATCTGCATTCTATGGCCTCAGATCTATCACTGAGGCACTGGTATGGTTACATTATTGTCTTGATGGATACTATTGTTGATGTGTTGTGAATGCTTAGGGAATTCTTGGTATGGCTTCTATGATGTGGTTCAGTTTGGTTGATTTGGTTGATGGAGTGAGCAGTACTCTTATGATTCAGTAGTGACATGATTGCTATGGTATACTAGTTGTTTATACAT
>ML848702.1:17112-33505 GCA_009831015.1 Picea engelmannii
CGAAGAAGATGTATCCAAAGAGAAGTACAAGAAGGATATGATTAATGCTAAAAGGATAATTACAGACTCTATTAAAGGCCACTTGATCCATCAAGTTTCTTATACGAATACTCCAAAATATATGTTTGATGCCCTAACTAGAATGTATGAAGGAATGAACATCAACCAGAAGATGAACTTGAGGACCCAACTCAAGAATACAAAGATGCAAAAAGGAGAAACGGTTCAAGACTATTTCTCTAGGGTTTCTCAATTCAAGGAAGAATTAGAGAAAATTGGAGAAAACTTGGTTAAATATGAACTCGTGATGGAAACTCTTAATGGTCTCACAAGAACTTGGGATGCCTTCATCCAAACTATTTGTGTAAGAAAAGAGAAACTCCAATTTGATAGTTTATGGGAAGAATGTGTTCAAGAAGAAGCAAGAGTGGACAATTAAGAATCTGTCCTATTAAGATATGAATATCAATCCCTAGCTTCTCATGCTAAAGGAGGAAATAAAAATTCTCATTTTCAAAAGGAGACCCACTTTCATAAAGAATCTCACTCTCCAAAGAGATTCTAGAAATATCATAAGGGTCAAAGAAAGAGAAAATATTTCTCCTCTTATCAATGTTATAATTGTGATAAGATGGGACACATTTCTAAGAACTATTCTGCCAGAAGGGAAAAATACAAGAGGAGAAATAAAAAAATACATAATTCACATGCAGCTGAAGATGATGATCCACCCAAGAAGTTAACTAAATAAGAGATTGAAGATTATGTTTTTTTTTTCGCCCTCTCAGTATTTGTCACACCTAGACAGGATACTTGGCTCATAGATAGCAGTGCCTATAATCACATGACAGGTCATAAAGGACCTCTCTCTAGTCTTATAGAAAATGACTTTCCCCATAAATTTTCACTTGGAGATGATTATTAGTACCCTATGAAAAGAATGGGAGAATCCACCTACAAACTTGATTCAGGAACTCCAATGAGAATGAAGGATGTACTCTATGCAACAGGTTTTAAAAATAACTTACTTTCTATTTCAGCCCTAGACAAGAAAGGTTTCAGGGTTGCATTCATAGATGGTGAAGTTATTTAGTGGTTTAAAGGAAAAACTATAGAAGATGTAGTTATTGGAATAGAAGAAGGTGGTTTGTACAAGTTAAAAAGTCACTCAAATGTAGCCTTGACTCACTCTACTGAAATTCCTTGTGAACTTTGGCATAGAAGAATAGATCACATCAACTACAAAGATTTACCATATGTAAGAAAGGTAGTTACAGGTTTACCTAAATTAAAGGTTGATCATGAAGGTGTATGCAAAGGATGTGCACAAGGAAAGAACATAAAGAATCCTTCTCCAAAGAGTGACAATAAAGAAGAATGAATCTTGGAGCTTATCCACTCAAATGTATGCGATCCAATACCATCAACCTCTCTAAGTGGGTATGTATACTATGTATCCTTTATTGATGATTACTCTCGTAAGACTTGGGTTTATTTATTGAATTCAAAAGATGAATTACTTGGAAGGTTTAAGGAATTCAAATCCTTGGTATAAAACCTCTTCAAAAGGAAAATCAGGTCAAACAATGGAGGAGAGCACACCTCAAATGAATTTGGAATTTTTTGCAGAGATGTGGGGATTAAGAGGGATCTCACCACTCCCTATAATCCTCAACAAAATGGTGTGGAATAAAGGAAGAATAGAACAATTATGGAAGCAGTAAAGACTATTATTAACGATCAAGATCTTCCAATGCACTTATGGGTTGAAGAAGCAAGAACAACAATATATGTTCAAAACAAATTATCCCATAGTGCACTTGGATTTAAAAATCCTGAATAAATGTTCACCAGAAATAAGCCAGAAGTAAGCCATCTCAAAATATTTGGTTTTCCAGTATTTGTACACATTCCAAAAGAAAAGAGAACTAAGTTGGATCCTTTAGGAAAGAAGGGAATACTTGTTGGATATTGTTAGGTCTCTAAGGCCTTTAGAATTTACATACCAGGTTACCATCATATTGAAATCAGAAGTTAAGTAACCTTTGATGAATATGAAACACTAAAAAGATCAAGGAAATTCCATCTTGAAGAAGTATATGAATAACATGTAGCTCCCAGAGTTGCATAACCCATGAAGGAAGTTACAATTACCCATGACGATGATATTCCAGAAGATCATGATATGATAGAATATCAAGAACCTCCCCGTATGACAATCTCTCACAAGATAAATCCATCTTGGGAAAGAAGACTTATTCAAGATGCAGAGAAGTATGGTTCCCCAGAAGGAACCATGAGACAAAGCAAGAAACATAAGCCATTCTCCAACTATATGGCCTTGATGTGTGATCTTATAGAAAAGGAACCTACTTGATTTGAAGAAGTCATTCATAAGAAAGAATGGATGGATTCCATGATAGAAGAATATCAATCCTTATAAAGAATGATGTATGGGAAGAAGTTCCTAGACCAAAGAAAAAATATGTGGTATCTTCCAAGTAGATATACAAGATAAATCATGCAACAGACGAAAGTATTGAAAAACATAAGGCAATATTTGTGGCTTGTGGATTTTCTCAAAAGGAAATTATTTACTATGAAGAAATTTTTTTCTCTTGTAGCCAAATACACTTCTATCAGAACCATCATATCTCTTGTAGCCAAATTGAAGTGGAAGTTACATGAGATAGATGTGAAAACAACTTCTATAAATGGTGTTATTGAATAAGAAGTGTATATAGAACAACCAAAAGGGTTTGAAGTTGAATATAGAAAGACTAATGTCTGCAGGTTGAAGAAAGATCTGTGTGGGTTGAAGAAAGATCCTATAGGTTGGTATGGCATAATTGATAGTTTCCTAACAATCTTGAGCTTTACCAAGAGTAAATTTGATCCTAACCTATACTTCAAGGTTATGAATGATGAGCCAGTTATATTACTACTATATGGGGATGATTTATTCCTGACTGGAGAATAAAATCTCATCACAAATTTCTAGAAGAATCTCATTGTAGAGTTTGATATGAAATACCTAGGTCCGATGCATTATTTCTTAGGTCTTGAAGTTTGGAAGAGCCCAGAGAAGATCTTCGTTAACCAAGGGAAGTATGTAGTTTAAATACTGGAGAGATTTGACATGTTGGAATGTAAATCCATGAACACACCCATGGAAACAAATTTGAATCTCTTGGTTGATACTTCATCAGAGTTGGTTGATGCTACTCTATACAAATAGATTATTGGTTCGTTGATGTATCTGATTAATACCATGCCAAATATATGCTTTCTTGTGAACACCTTGATTCAGTATCTGGTGGAGTCCAGACATGTTCACCTTGTAGCTGCAAAGCATGTGATGAGATACCATAAGGGTACATTGGATTATGGTATCATTTATACTAGAGATCATGAATTCAATACTGATTCAAATTGGGTTGGAAATGCTTTAGACAGGAAGAATAGTTCAGGATTTTGTTTTGGTTTACGGTCATCCCTGACTTCAGGGAAAAGAAATAATAAATCCAATATTTCTCTCATCACGATAGAAGTGGAATACATTGTAGTACGTTCCGCCATTTGTGAAGCCATATGGATTCAAAAGTTGTTGACAAGTCTATTTGATCTCGAGAAGGAATCCACTGTGATTCTATGTGATAAATAAAGTTGTATAAAGATCAGGGAGAACCCAACGTTCCATGATAAGTCAAAGAACATAGAGATCCGATATCACTACATTCATGATATGGTGCAAAGGGAAGTTGTAAATATCAAATATGTTGGCACATATGAGCAGGTTCTAGATGTGTTGACCAAGCCTCTGTCTTGTGTGAAGTTTGAGTACTTCAGAGACAAGATTTGTTTTGTCCAAAATGAATCTCTCGAAAGGGGGAGTGATGTTGATGATACTATGGTATCCTGACCAATAGTGGGTGTCTCTGTTAGGATTTTATATCCTAGGGGATTGATAATCCTTGGGAAGATCCCAAAAGTCTAGTAAGGATGGTCTATCAGATTACCTGTGCATGTATATGCCAGTCGTGATTAGTAGTGGTAGCTCTGTTAGGATTTTATATCCTAGAGAATCTTATGATTCCTGGGTAGATCTCGAAGGTATGGTAAGTATAGTCTGTCAGAGTACCATGTGGTAGCTTATTAGAATTTTATATCCTAGGGAATATTATGATTCCTGGGAAGATCCTAAAGTTCCAGTAAGGATGGTCTGTGAGAGTACGAAAAATATTATTTTTGATGCACCTACCTCATTTTATTTCCACATGTATATGATGTTGTTGTTCCAGCTTCGTGTTGTTGATGATGTTGTTCCATCTTCATGTTGTTGATGATATTGTTGTTCTAGATTCATGCTATAGATGCTGATGTTTCAACTTCATGTTGTTGTTGTTGATGATGATGATGATGTTACTCCAACTCCATGCTATAAGTGATGATGATATTGATGTTGAGAAAAAATTTCGATGATTTATAGATGTGCCAATCAATGTTCCAGATGTTGTTGATGATGATGTCCTCTCCTTCTCTTCATGATGTTGTCTTGGGTCATCTCATTAGAATACCATTCTCGTTAAGGGGGAGTGTTGAAATATTGTAACTTAGAAGAATATTTAAATTAATTTTGAATTGTTATCTTACATATCAAATCCCCTTTTGTGGATTGATCATGTTGGGTCTTGTATAAGAAAAAATCGCTTTTCATGGATTCATCAAACTATATTTGTATGGTGTTATTTTTAAAGTCGGCCCCTAGTATTTATAAAGTGGTTTTAACCACTTCTAGGAGAATCCATCCCCACTAAGTGAAGTGACATAACCCTAGCGCCTCCTCAACTAGTATTTATATTTGAGGATGGTGCCTCACTTGTACACACACACTCACTCTTCTAGTGCACATATATTTAAGGCAGTTGTAGGAGGAAGGAGAAGAGAGGAACATGCTCAATCTTGGTTTATATTTGGTGTTTTGGTCATAGTTGGCATTGTATTGGAAATCTATTATTGAGGAAGTTTTTCTGGGTTTTCTCCCCCATGAGGGTTTCCCATGATAAAATGTTGTGTACCTTGTGATTTTGTTTCTTTTAGTGATCCTATTTATGTTTTTGTTTTGTAAATGCATTGAATGATCATGTAATTTTGAAATACTCTAATAACAATAGTAAAAATTTAACAAGAATGACCCTCAAAATATGATCCCCACTATGCATAGTCTAGCTTTGGAGGAGTTATCTCCTCTACCTTTCCTCATGTGACCTCGTATTTATCCCCTGTGTTAGAGGGGGTTCTTGGCTAACTCTTATGACACTAGAATTCAACACTCCCTGTTATCACTAGAATTTTGTCTGAAAATGGTTATAGGAATCCAGCAAATTCAAACACTCATTAGTTCATCCATGGCCCAAAAACTGCATTTCCAAAGGGAACAAAACTATAAAACTAGTTAAAAAATCAACATGCATTAAACATACAAAGGCAGCGTGCGCACGTGGGACAATCGAATAATGTTGGAAAATTGCATATGCGCTCGATGCGCGACTGTGAACGAAAAAAGCTGTGCACACCTCAAAACAACGCATTTATGATTTTGGTCGACCTTCCACCCACTTCTAGTTCATCTCCCAAGTCAATTTGACACCCAAATCCGAGTTGAATCTGAGTGGGGGGTTGGTCAAAGACCTAAGGGTGCCCTAAAGAGATCCTTGTTCACGCTAAAGACTGGTTGAATAATTCCTCAAAGCTTTTCTATAAAAAGAGGCCATGGGTGCACTATATTTTCAAGGAATTCATTTGTATTGTTATGCTACCTATATTCTCTTGGAGGATCCCCTTTCCTCATCAAGAGAATACAAGCACCATTTCATTTGTCCATTCACATCACCTCTTGAGTGAATGAGCTTTGAATTTCTTCACAATTTCCTTCTAGTTCGCTACTTGTAAGAAGAGCTCAATCATTGGGGGTTCAAGAGCCCTCCCTTGGAGGAAGAGGGGACCCATAAGTCTCCCTTTCTCTTTGGTGTTTTCCCACTAATACAACTTAACCATTGGTGGCATGCATGTTGTTTATTTTATTTTTCTATTTCCCTTATGCACTCTAGTTTAGTTTATTTTATTGTTATTAGTTTAGTTCTCTGTTTATTTCTTATGCTTGATGTTTCTAACACTTGAATTCACTATTGTCTTGTGCAACTAACCAAACTAAACTTGTAAGCATCCTCATTTTGCTCATTTAGGTGACGAAAGGGACACAACAGATTGGCGACTCCACCGGGGATTGGTATCAATATCCCCCCCATTTGGGTTGTTTGAGCACTTCATTTTTTTTTCTTTAATTTGTAGGAACCATAAACGACCCATGCTTGGCTGCAAAAATCTAAATTCAAAGATGAGCTAAGAGAATTTCATCTGAAATTTCCTTCACGACCATGTAACAGAAAGTGCATGGGTTTATTAACCCACATGCGTGTCTTTCGAGCACGTGCACCAAGCCCACTGTGTTTCTCAGTGCATTTTGCACACTGCGCCAAAAAGTCATTTTTAATTTGTGCATTGGCACCCAATGTGCCTTTGTCTACTCTGTGACCCGTGCATTTGTCCAGAAAATCATACATTGTAAGGTTTTTTGTGATCTGTTGGAGGCCCATAGCCTTCTTAAGTTTGATTCTATGTAGATTGTAATATGCACCACACTTAGATTCCCTCTCCACATGAAGGGTTAGTCAAAACATAGGCACTTAGGAGGTTAAAATCCATATTTATCCTCTTTTTTCTCTCATTTTGCCACATGGATGGCTTGCTTTGATTAAAGATAAGTTGGAATCATTTTATATCACAAATATAACTACTTGCATTGGGACCAGAAATTGAACGTCAATCTTTGAGTATGCTCTTCTCTCGTGCCACAAAGCGATCTTGAGAATCAGAAAAATGATTAAGGGAACATTTCATCTCCCTTAAGAACAAAATCTTTAGGAGAGGACAACATCCCCCTCATGACTCCTCTTAGTTTCTTTTCAAACACATATTAAAATTTTAACGGGCCCATACATGCCCACATGCTACAAAGATAGTATAGTTTTGAATTTACTTTCTTAGATTAAATCACTAGGGAAGTTTAAAGGTTTTGTAATGGGCCCATATATGCCCACATGTCCACAATATAGGATAGTTGTTGAAGCTTTCTTAGATTAAATCACACTAGGGAGTTAAAAGATTAGTAAGGACCCATATGTCCACATGCTAGTTCTCTAGGGACTTTAAAATTCCTCAAGTTTGTACCAATTGAATTTAGTAAATTAGGTAATCAAAACTTGTAAAGGACCACTTGAAGTCCACATGCAGCAAGGTGACACCTAACTTATTAAAAATTTGGCACACTTTCACTTGTTCACACACAAAGTCACTACTCACTCACATAGATTCATCTAGAAAATTGTGGAGGTTGAAGTAAGTTTCCTCCAAAGGGATTCTGAAACGCCCCACCCCTTTTTCTTGACGAGACTGTCCACTCCCACTTAATTTCAACGAGATTGGTTCACACTGCTAATATCTCAAACAACCACATCTAAAAATTTTCTAAAAAATCACTAAGTTTTCCTTCATAGGAGGTGCCAAAAATAATTTTTTTAGTCTAGGTAGGATCTCGGGGATAGGCATCCAAATAAATCCCCGTTATCTGGTTCTCACATATTCAAACAATAGAATTTGTCAAATAGGGAACTTTAAATCCTCCTAGTCAAGTGTTCCTAACACCATAAGATAGGGAGATACCCATGAAGGGTCAAAGGCCGAGGTCTGGTTGTTCTATGCATCCCCCCTTGAGGCACCCACCTCTTAGACAGGATCCATCCTGTGACCTATTTCTTAGGCCAAAAATCTAAATGTTGCACTTTGACCGAGGTACCTAGTGACCAAATTTTAGGATATCTACCTAGGTGGAAATTGTAGGATGCAATTGCACCTTGACTGGATTTTGTGTGGCTATTGGGAAATATCACCATCTCTTTCGGGATATGCACCCTCTACCCCTCATTATAACTTATTAATTCATCCTTCACTAGTTCCTCTTCTGGTGGCTTCAGACTCCACTGTCGAGTATTGTTGGAAGGTCTAGTGCTATTTGAGAGGAAGGAAGTTACATCTTTTAGGACACAAGCATTTATTTTCTTTGTTCTCCCATGTGGACAAAACCTACCTACCCACACGTATTCTTCTTTATCAAGTGATTTATGTATAATTCTCTTGTGATTACATGCGATTGTGAGATATATTGTGAAGGTCCAAAAAATCATAACAAAGAATCTTGTTCATTTATTTCTCTCATCACCATTTGCACACATCCACTTTGCTAGTTAGACATCATAGGGGACCCATAGAATACCCATCATTCCAGATGCTTGCTAAATATCCCTCCCATTCTAGGAGGAGTTCTTAGTATTGCCAACTCATCGACGGCACCTTATCACACTCCTGTGAGTGCTACCATCTTGGGATCTGCTTTGCTTAGTTCCACTTTACTTGGGTACACCTCCCAAGGTCAACCATCCACCCACTTTCCTTTACAAGGAAGTCGGGGGCACACTTCTTCCCCACGAGGAAGTACAACCCCACTTAGTCCCCCTCAAGGGTTAGGTACCCAAAAAACTCACACCATGGCTAGAGATAATCCTCCACCACCACCTTAGATGCCATACTTGGCTTCCCTCAACATACCAGATCTAGCTAAGCTCACCAATGATCCTATTTTTCACAACCCCACATGGCCTACAATGCCTACCAACTACCTTTAGACATTCCCAAGTTTGAAGGAGAAGCGGGAGCTGACTCGACCAACTATATCATGACCTTCCACTTATGGTTTTCTTCAAACAGAATCATGGATGACTCTGTCTGATTGAGGTTATTCCAACGCACACTCACTGGCCCATCAACCAAGTGGTATGTAGAAGAAAAATATGGGTCCCATGTCACTTTTGAATCTTTGGCCAAAGCATTTTTGACCTTCTTTCAACTCCCAATCCGTCATGACAATGGTCTCGATCTACTCTCATAATTTAAACAAACCTCCGCTACACACATCACTGACCACATTCAAGAATGGTGTTGTCAACATAGTCTATGAAAAGCAGAAGCCACCAAGCAACAATTCCTCAATTGGTTTCTCAAATCACTTGTTTCCCTTCTCTCTAAGGATGTGGACACCACCTTCCCCCAATCTGAAGAAGAATCCATCGGCAAGGCCCAAAAGTTTGAACTCATTTATTCAGAGTCGGGATACTTATATACAATACTACCTGACACCTTGAGAACCATGCCATTCAGCCAAGACAAAGCCGAGATGTCTAACTCAGTGGATGGATTGATTGGTACCACTACACACCAAAATCCACACCTCCAACAACCACCTATGTATGGAACACCTCAATATCCATCAGCATATGGTGAACCTCCTTATTATCCTCCTCCCCTTTTCAACAACCATATCATGTTTCCCTTCATCCACACATCAGTGGACCACCACTAGCACCCACAGTACACCCAACAGCCCAACCAAGTTTTGGTACCCCCTCTACCTCATATTACACCCTAAGAACTAGTGAAAGAGTTACGCCTTCCTATATACCCTATGGAACATTGCCACCAAATAATCTATACTTTCCATTTCCTGCACATCCACAACCCATAGCTCCACCACAAGGACACCCACACATTGGGGTTAACTTTGTTCAACCCTCTCTCATTCAACAATATCAAAATTTTGAACAACTGAATATGGAAAATCCGACCCATCAGTCGAACAATGCCAAAAAGAAAGGAAAAAACCACAACAATAATAATCCAGGACCAGGAGGGAACCAAAACCACCCCCAACAGAACCAACCTGCCGAGGGAAACCAGAATCATGGGAACCAAAACCCTCAAGGGGGAAATAACAACAAACACCAAGGGAAGAACAACAAAAACCTTCATACAAACTTCCCTTGTTCCCTTTGCGGTGAGTATGGCCATTATACTCACCATTTCCTGCAAATTTCTGACTTTAAAAAGATGAAAGAATCCAGAAATGGACCACGTCCACCAGCACCACCTACCCCCGAACAGGCCCCACAACAATATGTACGACAACCACCCCCTTTCATACTGCAAAACCCCATTCCACACCAAGGGGTGATGAACACCCAACATGAGATACATCCAGCCCCACCACAGATGGGATAATATCCAAACCCAGTCACTCCCATAGATCGCACTATCCTCCTCACTAGTGAGGAAGAATTCCTTCTACAAACGTGCAATCGTCAATACAACACACCTCCCGACTCTGCTCCCACTACCTCAGATGAAGCCCTGGTCACAACTGGACCACCTTTGATGATTCCTCACCCTAATATTGAACCACCCCTTCGTATTTCTTGCATCCTATTAAGATGGAATGCCAACAACCCTCAGGCTAGGATGGCACACAATTACAGTTTGGTCGATGACTTGGCCCAATCCCCTACTGCCATGTCAGTTTTAGAAGTCCTTCAAACCTGTCCTACTCAATGGAAGTCATTACTTTCCACCCTGGGGGAAATCGACCCTACTGATACTCGCCTCATCACCTTTGATCTTGATAGTGGGGAACCCCATCTCTCCACTTTGGTCACTTTCCAAATACCGGTTAAAATCTGGAACATCACAGTTCACCGCTGCATCATTGATGAAGGTGCATCCACATGCATCATGTCCAAAACTGTATGGTAGAAACTTGGCTCCTCTGAGCTCATACCATCCTCCATTACTCTAAGATCTTATGACGAACGACCATCCTCTCCGGAAGGGATCTTTCAAAATGTCCCTGTTGAACTCAGGGGCAAGACTATCCTTATTGACATTGAAGTTATCGACGCTCCTCTCGATTACAACATTTTTTTTGGGTGTAGCTACATGTATGTGATGAAGGTTGTGGCCTTTTTCATGTTTCACACAGTGATGTTCCCCCATAATGGTAATATTTTCACTATCGACCAAGTGTCACATTACAAGCCCAACCCTACCTCCAACATTGATAATATCCTACCCTTTGTTCACGCTAATCTCGAGGCCTACCCACTCATCGAGATGGGTCCCATAATTTTCAAAGACCCATCCTTGCTAGGGACATCCCATGGAGCACCTCTGCTCATACATCCCTCAGCATAAGTATGTGTCATATCCTTCAATGGAACCGAAACTGGAGCTACCCTTCCTCACATAGAGGCTTCATTACTATCTGACATCCCACTATTCGCAGAGCTCCTTCCTTAGGAATCCCTTGAAAACCCTCCAGCTCCCCCTGTTCCTGATTACACCCTCCTCAGGGCCACATCCCAGTTTGGGAGACAGTCCCCTAAGACATTACTCAAATCCCCTTCTTTTATCCCCCACCAAGCGTACAAGTTTTCCAGGTATCTGCAATGCTCACCCTTCCCAATATGGTGCTAGAAATTCTAGTATGGTATCTACATCTTCCTGAGATGGTCCCCCAACCATCCCTCCCTCCCCAAATAGAAGGAATCCCAATGCTTACTCCCACCACACCACCTGCACCCCAATTTACTAGCACCATTACAATAGTTGGGGGCAGACGGAAGAATAAAGAGCTGACTGCTCCACTTCCACCCCGAGTTCAACCTCCTTGTCCACTATGCAAGAAAGATGGACACCCCACTAATAAATGCCCATCTCTCCCCGAGTTGCGCAATTTAATTCAACTCCCTCGAGCGATGACACCACCGTCATTTCATCCAGTTCAACTAATTCTACCATAACATCCCATACAGGAGGAAAATTCCTACGAACCAAATTCACATGTGCCATTTGTTCAGAATACGACCATTACACCCACCATTTCCCTGTGCTACCTCACTTTCGGTAGATGCTAGCAGTCGTACATCATATTTTTCAGCAAGAACTCCTCCCATTCGCATCATCTCACACACATGTCACTAACATCCACTATGTCACGGCCTCATTCAATGAATGTATGTGATGTCCTTGCGCTCTATGTGAATCACTTGATCACTTCACATATCAGTGTCCTACGATCATTGAATATAGGCATCATCAATTGGCCCTTATTCCAAATCCTACCATCACCCCACCTCCAGTGACACCAGTAGTCCCCCCTACTCCCTCTCCAGATATGGTTTATATCTTTTCCCCTAAGCCTGAGGCGCTTCCCACTCCTCCCTAGTTCATAGATAGTCTCGAGGAGAATTTTCTCCCAAATCCCCCCAATTCTCCAATTCATTTCCCCACAGAAATATTACGTCTGACTACCATTTTCAACCCACAATATCTTGACATTTGGTTTATGTCAAGCAAACCCTCGCAACCCTCTTGCGTCGTTCCCCCTACTTCTTCACTAGAAGATAACCACATGATGACAGTCACCAATGTTATTCCCTTGGATCCACTATATTCTCGACAGTTCCACTGCGACGGAGACATCCTCGAGGAATTAACTTCTCCTAGTTTCCCATGGGATCCGCTCCATCACAAAGAACTCTTTCTTTCAAAGGAATCCTTTATGCCTCCCAAAAAGGGCCCCATATACACAATCAAAACCAATGACTTTCTCCCATAAGGACATATAGATTGGTTCAATAACCCTATCCCTGCCCCCGACGCTTTTGAAGAAGGCAACATGGCCAACATTTCCCCTACCGTCAAAATTGATATTTCCATCAAACCTAGGATCATAGAGGAAATCACCATCGGCACCACATGCTCTCCTGAAGAAATCATAGCTTACAAATCTCTCTTCTAGGAAAACCAGGACATTTTTTCTTGGTCATACACAAAGATGCTCGACCTTGATCCCTCTATTGTCGAACATCGTATAGACACTTGGCCTGATATCACACCTTTACGACAAAAGAAGCTTCCATTACACTCATCCAAAGTGGCAGCCATCAAAACCGAGAGTGACAAATTACATGCTACAGGGTTCATATACCCCATCGCATATACGTCATGGGTCTCCAACTGTAACACCTTGTTTCCCCCAGTTAGTAAAAATAACGGGACTGGCCAAGAACTATGGAAAACTCATAAATATGAATATGTAATGTAAATGGACCTTGAGGAAAAGGTCAATGAATGTGAATAACATTATGAATTTTATTGCAGGACTGTTGAGAGGGGATATGAAGAAAAAGAGACCACGATGGCAGTGGAAGGCACCTGGAAAGGTGGCATTAACTTCCACCGAGAACTAATATCATATTTGGACTCCACTGGCTCGGAGAACCAAAAGCGGCTCGCTGGCCCTGAATTAAATGACTCGTAGGCTGGTAGGTAGATGGCTTAATGAGGGATGGGGAGGTGAAATGCCTATCCGTAGAGCCATCATGACTAACCAGCGTGAGGGTAATCACACCACATGCAACCTCGCAAGTGGATAAGGCATGGGTTAGAAGCGATTGCGGGGGGGCAGATGTGAGGGGAGAACTCTGGAATTACGCAGAGTGAGTGATAGCAGAGAGGAAGGATTGCAACCTTCACTCCTGGTCACTAGCAAATGGAGATGTAGTCTCACAACATCGTGGTCTCAGCTCGGGGGTGGCTAGTGGTAAATCCGCTAGGAGTCGCTAAGCCTACGGTTGGGTGGAAACGAGCACCCCTCTCAGCAGTTGCACTCACTTCTGGTGTTATTTCTGATAAGTGTTTTACATATTGAATTTTGAAATTCATATGCTGACATATATGCTCATAAACTGTGAAATTGTGAACGATTACAGTATAAGAATGTCTGTGTAGTGTTTTGATAAGAAATGGTAGATATATGCTTATTACAGAAAAAAACATGCATGGATTATGTTGATAAATGAATTTAATTATGCATAAGTTGAACCAAGTCAGACTTCCAGTCCGTTATGGGGAATTTGTTTCCCCTTATCTGTCTCCAGGAATGCCCCGGAATAGATCCCTTCATAGAGATTCCCTCCTTGGAAAGGTTTACCAAGAACCTGGAAAAAGGACTTGAATGTGCAAGTCTTAACAACCTTGTACGAGGAGGAATGACCCTCTTAAAATATCGAAGTGGAAGCGTAGGGATAAGTATCGATCAATGGACAAGATCCTGTCGGAAGATTCATGGTCATTCACGATCGTTAGATTGATGAAAGAAACAAGGGAATTACATACATTGTCCATTTTCCTCTATCTTCATGAAAAGCAAGGAAATCGGGATCGTAGATCCCCAAGGTCTATGAGAACATTTGGACTGTTGATTTTTCCACGTCTAGGAAGTAGTGGGAGAGTGTGTGACGTGGGAAAAATCTGAGCCGTCAGATCTTAGCTAGAAAAACTCGAAAACCGTTGGATCTGTTAAGAGATGCATGAGGGTTAAGCCCTCGTGAACAAGGGAGAAAGTCCTGAGAGAGGAGTCGGTATTGGGGATTTGGAATTCAAGATTCCAGGAGTCCTGATGACAAGGGATCGGGACACTCCATGGTAAAAGTCTCGATATAGATCTAGATCGTCCATCCATGAAGGACACGTGGCGGAGATCGAGAGTCCATCGATATTTCGGATACCAGGGATTCGAGTTGACAAAGGATTTGTGTCACTGGGAGTCACAAGTCACGAAATCACGAAACAACGAGGACCGTTCATCTGAGGGAGGACACGTGGATGATAATTCCTTGACCCCTCTCCACCTTTGCAAGCAATGCATGAACAGGATCCCTTCGGAGGATCCCAGGGTCTGTAATGACCATTCGATTTAAGAAAGAGACGCAGGCATTAACGCCATGACCCCTTCTTTTTCCCTTGCAAGAGATGAAGGAATCGGGACCACAGACCCCATGTTCCATGGAAGTTCCTAGACCGTCCATCTATAGAGAACATGTGGCCACTGGTAAGCGCTTCGGTGTTTCGGCACCTAGAAGACAAAAGGGCAAAGAACCCTTGTCTTCGCGAGTCACAAAATTATGATCATTGAAGCCTCGAAATGGCATGAGGTGTAATTAAGATTGAGAAAAGTTGGGATTTGATCCTGACTATTGATCATCCCAAAAATACCACGACTGTCGATCTTGGTTGAGGGTCGCCACCGTCCATCGAAGGGACACGTGGCTACCGGTCGACGGTTCAACGTTTCGAAATCCGGGGAACCAAAAGGCAAGAAATCTTGCCTTCATGAGTCACGAAATCCCAATACCTGAAATCCCATGGACCATTGGATCCATGCTCCTAAGAGCCGTCGATCTCTTACACGACTTTGGAGACCTTGAAATTTTCGGGGATTTGAATGGGGAAATGTAGAAATCGTGTATTGCGATTCCCCGAATCGCGAAAAGTCGATAAGCTCTTGGCTGGCTTAAGCGCATGGACACCATATAGGGTCACGTAGACAAGACCCCAAGAGAGAAACTTGCCCCTCGCTAGCCCCATCGGGGTTCGGCGTTTCACTGTTTCAAGCTTCAGGGTTTGCAGAGTCGAGCGACTCGACGTTCCGGTAGCACTGAGCCGTGAAGTACGAAAAGACGCCGTACTGATTCGGCCCATAGTCGTGAACTACAATCATATGGAGGTGGAAAAAGGAAAGAGATCTCCTGTGCTAAGCCCCGTAGGACTTCGGGGATTCTGATTGTTGAGAAATCAATGAAAAATCTTGATTTGCGTAGTGGGTTTGTGACACCAACCCTGTCCTCATTAACAAAAAACAGGGCACTATTTGCGTCTGTATGGACTTCCATGATCTCAATCACACTTGTCCCAAAGACAATTTTCCAACACCCTTTATTGACCAAATTATCAATGCTTGTGTTAGCCACGAGGCTTTGTCCTTCATGGACGGTTTATATGACTACAACCAAATTCAGATTCACCCATCTGATCACTACAAAACCACATTCACTACCCCTTGGGGTACTTTTGTGTATCATGTCATGCCTTTTGGCCTAAAGAACGTCAGTGCCACTTTTCAACGTAACATGACATACATATTTCATGATTTGGCTCAAATCATCCTCACCTACTTGGACGATCTCACCGCTCGATCCAAGAAACGCACTCAACATCTTGATGACATATGAATTATCTTTCACATGTGTCATCAGTACCATATTCGTTTGAACCTTCTCAAGTGCGTATTCTGTGTCACCGTTGGATGCCTCCTTAGGTTCATCGTCTCCTAAGACAACATCATAGTAGACCCCCTCAAGGTCTAAGCCATCACGAAAATCCCCCCCCTCAAAATTTGTGCCAGTTGCAAAGCTTACAAGGCAAAGGTAACTTTTTATGCCGCTTTGTCCCCAATTACGCTACTCAAGAACATGGTTTCCTTCGCCTCTTACGTCATGATATCCCATTCCAATGGGATGAACATGCCCAAACCGCTTTTGATGAT